>VYZW01024735.1:0-12773 GCA_013401315.1 Balaeniceps rex | reverse complement strand
ACAGTAATTGTAAGAGGAGGTGGTTTGCTTTATGTATGACAAAGTAATTAGCTCTGGAGAAAAGCTGTTAGGTGTGCATCCCCGACAGTGTACTACGTTGGGCTGTACAATTAGCTTGAAATTTTAATAGACAATAGTTGACCTTTGGCTGACTGGTGCCTATTTATTTACAGACAGCAGCTGCTCTTTGGAGACTTGTGTGCATTAAAGAACTAGGGAAATATTTTTGTTTCTTTGTCCTTTTGAAAAGACCCAGGAAATTATATGCAAAAGAAGCTCTAGGTTACTGCAACATGAAAACTGCATTATTAAAAACTATTCTCAGGAAATGTGTAAATCCAGTTGGGTACAATCGTTGCTTCACAGTCTAAAAGTTTCACAACCAGCTTAATTATATCAACAGACTCATATACCTGCATTCTACTATACTAGAAGAAGCAGTTGCTATACTTAAAGCTTGTTGCAATCTCTGTACTTAAACCAAATTTGCGGCAAACCAAGCAATGTGGCAAAAAGAAGTATTTTAGAGTCTATGGAAGTCATTCAAAATTTCAGCATCTTAGTGTCTGCTGTTTTTTGATTAGCGATATATCTGACTTTTGAATGTGAAAGCCAAAAATTAACCTATGCTGATAAAAATTGTGTGATTGGAACCTGACTATTTTAGCCACAATAAAACTGATCCAGAGTTATTTTTGTGATCAGTATTGTATAAACAGTTTTTAGTCAAGTGATAACAAGAGGGCTATCCATTCTGTATGAAGATTCAATTCTTTTTAACATAGTTACTTTTCCGAATAAAGCAGCACCATTGTTTCATGTTACAATCTTCTGCTGTTCTTGACATGCCTAACTACACAAACCCCCTCCCTCCTTCAGCTATATTGAATTGTATCTGCCACAATTCTTATACTGCACCACTAAAGAGAATAAATTCCAAAGAATAAGCCAAAAAATGCAGAAGCTTATTACAAAGATTACTGTAATTAACCAGTCATATTACTCTCCATCCAGATTAGTTGCACTTCACACGTATGCCAATTTGAATAACTGAAAAAAGTTTGTGAACTATCACTTGCTTCATCTATGTGCAAATGATGACATATGATAGTAAAACAAACCCATACCTTTCTGTCACAGCAGTTTACAACTGAGCAATTTTGTTTTATAATTAATGGAAGTATCAGAACAAGGTAACATTGTAGCAAATGTCTATAGCAATAGTCACTGTATAGTTAGTCACACAAGGAATAACAAATGAAATCATCTCAAATACAATTTACTTTGAATTGTAATACATATATGTTATTTTTAGCACCATCTACAAAAACAGAACAGGAGACATCAAGCTAACATTCTTGGATCTCACATTTCACATTCAATGTATTTATTTAAGAAATACACTTTAAGAAATACTTGGCTCATGTGATAAGTAACTGAATTGAAATACATCTCAAGGAGGGTCGTGGAAAGACATGAATGAGAAGAAGGAACAACCACCACTGTGAATTGATTTTCACAAAGGGCTACTCCCTGAACGTTTGAGACTTCTTTGGACACATCTTCAACTCTACAATGTGACCAAGCAGGATGCAAAGGTTTTGTGTATTTGCCTAGAAGTGCCAGACACTTTGCAACCGACTTAGTGCATTGAAATACTGGTCTGACCAAACAGTGCACACCCAGAAAACCCAGACAAAACTAGGGTACATGTGCATACCAACTCTGCAGTGAATTAACAGTATACAACACTTTTAAAAAATATGTCCTACTGAACATAGTGTATATTCAATCTACCAATTCACAGTAAACCTGGACAAAAATACAGCATCTCTTGTTACACATTAGCACATGCTAAGACGACTGCTGCCTACAGAACACTGTTTACAGGATCTCTTTAAGTTACTCTCTGAGCTAGCCAGGAAAAGACACATTCTTTGTGATAAGCCACAGTGTCTTCTGGACTTCAACCATTCCCAGACTCCATTTTTACTTCACTGGTCAACTGAAGTATTACTATGAGCCTTTCCAAGAGGTTTTGTTCTGTGCAGGCTTCAATATTTTTTTTTTTTTTTAAAAAGTGGCATCAATTTTCCCCATAGGAACATAACACTTGGAATTTGCATGTACAAGGATTAATGCTAAGGCTCTAGAAGCAAACTACAAATTTGGTTCAAGATCACTGTAGACAGTAAATCTCCAGTGCCATTTCAAAGCTCCAAACTTTCAAAAAATCTCCACTTGCCTGCTCTACCAATGGCCTCGTATGATGCTCTCTAGTTCTTGTCTTAGAAAGACAGAAGTGCTCCCTGCTCATTTCGTCTTTTCAGTGTGTCGTGGTTTAGCCCCAGTCGGCAACCAAGCACCACACAGCCGCTCGCTCACCCTCCCCCTCCCCAGTGGGATGGGGGAGAGAATCGGAAGGGCAAGAGTAAGAAAACCCACGGGTTGAGATAAGAACAGTATAATAATTGTAATAAAAATAATAATAATAGTAATAATAATAATAATAGTAATAATAATAATAACAATAGTAATTGTAATGAAAAGGAGAACGAGAGAGACAAACAAAACCCAGGGAAAAGAAAACAAGTGATGCAACCGCTCACCACCCGCCGACCGACACGCAGCCAGTCCCCGAGCGGCGATTGCTCCCCCCGGCCAACTCCCCGCAGTTTATATACTGAGCATGACGTCATATGGTATGGAATAGCCCCTTGGTCAGTTTGGATCAACTATCCTGGCTGTTCCCCCTCCCAGTTCCCTGTGCACCTGGCAGAGCATGGGAAGCTGAAAAAGAAAGTCCTTGACTGGTGTAAGCTCTACTTAGCAACAACTAAAACATCAGTGTGTTATCAGCATTCTTCTTACACTAAATCCAAAACATAGCACTATGCTAGCTACTAGGAAGAAAATTAACTCTCTCCCAGCTGAAACCAGGACACAGTGCTACTTATTACTTTACATAACTCTGTCACACTCCACTTAATTATCTCATTTCCAGAATGGCAAGTCTTAGTATATTAAATGCTCCTTTTACACAACCTGGTTCATACCTCTGACAACTGAACTCAACTTTCTTTGTACCCTTCCTAGTTCCAACATATCCTTTGGGACCAAAACCACACTCAGGTGTACAAAATGCTAAATGACAGTTGATATGTATATAGAACAACATGATGAGGATTTTGCTCTTTGGTTTTGTTCTCTCTTCTTTCTTAATATTTGATTCTCCTGTTGTAGCTCTGCTAAGCTATCTGATTAAAGGCTAACCTCAGTAAACACAAAGGTCCAACAAGGATCAGAGAAGGAAGAACCCTCCTGACCTAACCAGTGAAAAGCAAGCACCCTGACTTGGCTACTCCCTCAGACTGTGAAAGGAGAATGGTTAAATCATTGTCCCTGGGTGAAACCCACCGACAGGATTCAACAGGGATAGTCTCACCCTGGAAACCCATGCTAACTGAAGTGGGCTACTAACTACTGGGGTACAGGGGAAGAAAATTCTGGGATTGTATAAAACTTGTTACAGGGTGTTTTCTGGGGAATGCAGGGGTGTGCACAACTTATTATGGGATGGCTAGGGAAAGGACCAATGGTGAGAAAGGGAAAGATCAAAGCAGACAAGCAAGGGAAAAGGCAATAAAACGTACTAGTAGAGCGTGAACAGACTGCTGGTCCATATGTTTGTATGACTGAGCCCTGCCCTTGATCACCTTAGTCGGTCCAAGACTTATTAAATTCTACTTTTAACTATTGTCTGTGGACATGCGCTAGCTATTCCGAGTGTGTGCATATGTGAATGCTAGCAAACTTTAGGCCTAAATAGTCAGTGGGTGTGGTCTGACTACCAGCAACCAGAGTGGGACCACAAATCTCAGGGGCTTGTAGGCTGACCTGCCAGAAGTTGGGGAGACATGGGCTCTAGGGGACAGCTGTTGGATGGACTATCAGCACCAAGCACAGCATCAAGGCCTTCTCTGTTTTCCCATTTCACCACCCCACCAGCGAGCAGGCTGGGGGTGCACAAGAAGCTGGGAGGGGACACAGCAGGGACAACTGACCAAAGGGATATTCCATATATTGTAACCTCATGGTCAGCAATAAAACTGGGGGAGCAGAAGAAGAAGGGGTGGGGAGGAGGGAGGTGTCTTCCAAGGTGGCTGATGCTTGGAGACTGGTTGGGCATTGGTCTGCTTGTGGGAGGTGGCAAGTGACTGATTGCCTTTGCATCACTTGTTTTTCCCTCTTTTCTTCACTTAGATGAGTTTTCTTGCTTTTGCTCTTCCTATTCTCTCCCCTGTCCTGCTGAGGGAAAGTGTTGGGGGCAGTAATCAGAGTAGAAACACATTAAAAGGCATTAAAAGCAACGTAGGTGATAGTATAAAGTTTTGTTCATACTCTCAATTCCTGTATGCCGGCTAATGTCATGAATGCACAATGTATGAATTAGATTGATTTTAAATTTTTTGAAAAAGATCATATGAAGAAAATTGTGTTCCTAACTAGTCTATGGCAGTGTGCCAGAAATGTACACTAAGAAATGCTTATGCATCTAACTACCTCCTTAAAAAAATAAACAAAAAATAAAACCCAATTTGGTCTGAAGCAGGAGATTAAGTCTTCTTCAGACTTGTTTCTCACTTAAATTTTACAATCTCACTGCTGGCAGCAACTACTAAAACATACCGGTTTACAACCAGTTGTACGTCATCATAAATTTGGCTCTTTTTTGTGAACTGGAAGAGTTTACTCTGCATGCTTACTCACATTCAGGAAACTGTAGTTTTCAAGTTTACTCAGCTTCTTTGAAAAACATTTATTTTAATCTTGGAAAATGAAACTCAAACTAACAAAAACATCATGACAAGAACCTGAAAACTCTTTTGCTCCAACCAAATATGAAGACGGCTTGCACAAACACAGAAAAAAATGTGTATATACTGACATTTTCCTTCATTCCAAATATCTAATAAATAAATAATGAAGTGCATGACTAGAAACACTTACTAAGCTTGAACTGATGTTAATAATTATTTTTTCCTTTGATTCTGTATATCATTTAAAAAGTAGGACTACAGCTCATTGAAATGTGAGAAATTTATTGATGCAGTGCTTTATTTACACCCCTTTTCCAAGTTATAAAAACCTCAGGCCACAGTTTTCAAAAACTTGCTTTCCATTTTAAATCGAGTTTTAAAGAAAAAGGATTGGATTTAATTTGCAGTGAATAAACACACCAAATAAAATCATCTTTCTAGTACAAACATTACAATGAAAATACAAATGCAAAAGAAATGTACTTCTTCATCTTTAACTTGCTAAAGTAGGAACAGAAAAGAAAGAAACTACCATAATATTTCAATTTGGACAGAGAGATTTTTAGTCATAGTTAAGAAATAAAGCTAGTAGCTTTAAAATGTAGTAAGAAATAACACTTTGCAAATACTCACCATACTTCTTCTAATGTAGTCTATCGCTTTTTTCATATCCATGCCTGACCAGTTATCAAGCATGTAGCAGATGCAGGAAGCACAGTACACGAACCTCATATCATTCTCACTTCCTTCCAGCACTGCACAGAAACTGAAAGGAACATTTCTGTCATTATACACTGTATAGCCTGTTATATCAGAAAATACGAAAAGCAGGTCAATGAATTGCATAATTTTTCCTTTAAAAATCAGTTACAGTATATTATTTATAGTATTCACATAAATATAACCCAAAGCTATGCTAGATTTTCTTTTTAGAAGATGTGATTCTAACTAAGCCAAGCAAAATGAATGGAACTACTAACATTTAGGGGCCTGGGTGACTTTATTTCCAGCAATGTAATGACACTGGTCTTTATTTATTTGAAGACGTTAATGCTTACAGTCTTTCACCTATCACAGTATATACCGATGTACGAGTTACCATTTTAACATTTACTCGTTTGGGCAGAATTCTTTGCCTTCCTCGTAATCTTAATAGCTCACAAGGCTTTCTTGCCTGACTGCAACATCAGGATCAGTTTCCCGTGTATGTATAAATGTAGTTGTTATTACTACCACTTCTAATACAAATGGCGAAAATTACCTTCAATCCAGTCTTTGATTTCTTATGGCTACAATCTTTTGAAACTCTACGAACATTTTAAAGTTGTTGTATCTGGGTTGCCTAGGTACAATCCTGTGCTCTCTCAGAGACCCTTAAAATGAAGATGGACGCCGTGATTTATTGCCTGACAAGCCTGCATTTAATTCAAAGAGCTAGTTAGTATATTCTGATGACTTAACCATTTCCAAGAAGCCACCACAACAGAATATTCTGTTGAGTTCTCCTGACAAATCTCTTCTAAAAAAAAAAGGAAGAAAAAAAAGGTACTTCTGACTTTAAAGACAGTCTTTTAAGCACAAATATCACCACTATGACACTCCCTCTTTGACCCTGCAATTGAAGTCTGTACCCCATCATCTTCTTGCCTAGAAAAGCCTCCAGTATTTATCGGGAGATACTTTCCTCTCTCCTAACCCCAACAGTGCCAGGCCCTGCTCTCTGCAGCTCAGATAGGCATGAACACCATTGCTCTGTGGATATGGTACAGGATATCTGGGGAAACAGGACACTTCTTAACATGTGCCAGTACCGTGGTTTATCATCTCGCCCCATCCTCAGGTGACAACTGCACTGTATGTTATCCAGATACTTCAAATCACATTCAGCTAAGGTAAGGTAGAAATTAAAATACACACATTTATTCATAATGTAAAAAGAGCCAATATTTTTTTTTTTTTTAAGTTTTTGTTTCTTCACACCTGTCTTTTATTACTAAGACTAGCATACTTATACTAGGGTAACACCAGAAGAATGTCTCTCTCCCTCACTGAGCTCAAATTGCTGTTTCCATCTGGACAAGATGTTAGCTCAAGTTCTGGCCTTCACAGATCCTCCCCCTTTGGGGCAGTAAAAGCAATTTTCATAGGTATGAAAATGTCTGTCACACTAGAAATTGACTCCCGCCAAAGTAACAATTCTATACCAGTGCAAAGCGCTCTCCTTTCCCTATAGGGGCTAGCTGGCACTCTTCAGCAGGGAATATAAACCACAGGATCATGTATAAGAGTTATCACTCTGTACATTAAAACCACACACGACACAAACATGTAGAAGAGGTTAACTGCATGTACCTTATTACTGTAATCAGGCAACATGACAAGCAACCACTTCAACATGCTAGTGGGTTGGGAGGAACTCCTTCCTTTCAGATATACTTCAAAACCAAAAATGGTCCTACATTAGGACTTTGCCCATTGAGGTCAGCCTGCTGTTATAAATAACAGAAAACTGTGTATCATATAGTTCATATTCACCACTTACATTCTGAACATCCTGGAGTTTTGTGTTTTGTTTTTTTTTTTTCTAAAAGCACATGCAACATTGCATTTTTATAGTTGTGTTACCAAAAAAAAAGTTATAATTATAGAACATGTCTAGGTGATACACAGCCATTTGACCAAAACAAAGCTTTCTTAACTCATAAAGGGTGGCAGCAATTTCACTGTGAAGTGAAAGATAATTCCTTCAGGAACAACATTTCTATAATCCTGCATTTCTTAAAGTACTCTTTCAAAAATGACATTCAGTAAAATTTAACAACAGAGACAGATCATGTGCACTAGCAGAAGTTTTCATTAGCTACCAGCTTCAGCCTGCATTTAAAAAAAAACCAAACAAAACAAACCCACCCACAGAAGTAGGTCAAGGGGTATATACCATCTATTAAAAAATGCACGCAAAAAGGCCAGATCTCACAATGAATTTTAGTAATATTATATGCTTAATTACAAATAACATATAGGCTAATTCACCCTGTATATTGATATCTTGAATCTCTCAAAAATAAATAAAGCCCATCCTCCCACAAGCAGAGCAAACATGATCATAGTAGTGTTCCAGGGCCCTGCAAAAAACAGAGAATATAAACACAGAAAACCTCACTTATCTGAAGGACAGAGCAGAAAAACTACTATCCTCAAGACATACACCAATCCATTAATTTTCCAACAGTAAGTATCTACAGTTGTAAGCAAATACTGTCATCCTCCAATAGAAAGCAAATCTATATGCAAAGTGCTGTTTGGTCCTGTAAACTGGCTTCTATGACTGATACTGATTACTCACTGAAGCATTTTCTAATAGAAAGAAAAGATTATACAGCTACTTTCATACAAACCATGTTTCTTATGTTTCATTCCACATCTGGGTTTTCTATTAACCTTCCAGAGAGTTGTAGAATATAAAATATCTTTTACCTTCCATCCTCCAGCTGGAGAGCTCTCAGTCCTGCCAGTACAGCATCTTTATTTACTCGACTTAAATCATCTCCAAGAATAACCAGACATGACAGACCTGTGTAAGTCATTGCTATGTGCCCACTATCATAGGGATGAGATACACCTGGACCCTAGAAAAAAGGGGGGAAAAAAAATATTGAAACATCGTAAGACTTTATATTACAGTCAAGCATTCCTTTAAAACAAAAATTAAGAGGTAAGCCAAGTTCTTTTCCCTTCACTCATTATGGTTAAACTGAAGGCATCCCACTCAGCTTTTCTAATCAAACTAAGCTACTGCACAGATCTGCTACCCTTGTTAACAGTTGGTCAGTAGGAAGCTTTGGAAAAAAGCTTTGCCAAGACTGGTATTTAGGCAAGAGTTAAGCAAAAAGATGGAATGTGCTCAACTGTACCCAAGTTTATCCTGACACACCACTGGGCATTAGCTTCCTGGCAGCTGGGTTAAACAGCCAAACCTCTGGAGCTCCCTTCAACAAAGATTTTACAATCTAATGATCTAGAAAGCAGTTTGAGGGATTATTAGTAATCTCTCTGTCAACTGAAGCAATACCAAATCAGCCTCTCATCTACTTCCGTCTCTATTCTAAAACAATAATCAGAGCTTAAACAAAGTATTTACATAGCAAATCATGTCAACTGAGAAGCTAAAATGAGAGTTAAATGCTGACTAGTCACATGATACAAATCACAATAATGGGTGGGGGATTGATACAGCTGTGCCAAAGTTATTATTTTTCCTTCTGATATTTTATAGGCATATCCTGGACTGTACCACTTCATGAAAACAGAAACCACATGTAACAAGATGACTTTGGATAGTTGGGATGGTTCAATTCAGAGCAACTACAAGACAACTGTTTTAAACAGGATAAAACCTATTTCAATACTGAGTAGTAGGGACAAGCAAGTTTTTAAATCACATTTTACAGCATTATTGCCTAGTCAGCTGCCATTTTTATTTTGCAATTCATCACAAAACCACAGGCAAAAAGCAGTATAAAACCAAATTTAAGATTATGTTATGTGTAACTGGTATTTTTCAGGCAAGTCACGCTTATTTCCGAAGTCAAAAAGCTTTGCTTCTAATAAGAAACCGGGAGAAGAATACTTATTACCCACTAGACAGCAAGGGACTGTTCTCACACTAGGGAAATCAAACACAGTTGGGAAAAAGCTCGAGCTATGCAATAGAGAAGGGGAACAAGGGAGAGAGCGCTGAGAGCTGCATGCACCTCCTCTCCCTCATTTCCAGCCCTGGACTCAATGTTGAAAAGGGGGCACAAAACTCAACAGCTCCCACTCCTACGCCTGAGCTGCCAGTGCCCCCATCACTGTCTCCTGCCTTGCACATCCCCCAGTCACAGACACACAATCAAGGAGTGGCGGAGGTTGGCAGGGACCTCTGGATGTCATCTGGTCCAACCCCCCTGCTCACGTAGAGCCAGCTGCCCAGGACTGCATCCAGATGGCTTCTGAATATCTCCAAGTATGGAGACTCTGCCACCTCTCTGGGCAGCCTGTGCCACTGCTCAGTCACCCTCACAGTGAAAAAGTGCTCCCTGATGTTCAGAGGTAACATCCTGTGTTTCAGTGTGTGCCCATTGCCTCTGGTCCTGTCACCGGGCACCACTGAAAAGAGCCTGGCTCCATCCTCTTTGCACCCTGCCATCAGGTATGTATATACATTGATGAGATCCCCCTGAGCTTTCTCTTCTCCAGGCTGAACAGTCCCAGCTCTCTCAGCCTTTCCTCCTAGGAGAGGTACTCCAGGCCCAGACAAACTTCCCCATGAGGCATGCCACAGATGGAGGACAGCTGTGCCCTCAAACAGCTTAGAAAAAGCTACTGCACTCATGCAACATGTTTTTCTAACTCAAATGGATGACAGGCTCTAATCCCAGAAGGAACAACTTGGCCTATCATACCAATTTTAGGGATTTTACATGTAACTGAACCAAAAATCTTCTTTTCAGAAGACCTTCCTCTTAAAAATTCTATTATAAGCAGCTTAACCCTCGTGATGCATCAACTTATTTAAAATGTAAAATTCTGCTCCAAAAATCCAGACACATAGGGTTATACAAACTTGCCCTGATACAGAGAAGTATTCAGTTTAATGCAACTGATTAATTTACTTTCAAGCAAAGCAAGTCTCTATTCTAAAAAGCCAAATTTGAACCCGTTCTTGCCCTAAAAGGATTCTCAATGTCCCAGCTCTGTAGCTCAAGCTTCTCACACATTCTGCCAAATGAAATACAAGACACACACTAGTCGATGAAAAATATCTGGAAAGGTTCTCTGATATTAGGACCAACTGCTTACAAAATGTCCCAGCAGTTCCCATCAGCAACTATGAAGAAAACTAAGTTTCCAAAAGTCTATACCATTAAGTTAAACTGGAATGAAAGGAACACTTAATTTCTTCCTACTTGGAATAACCTAGAGCAGGGCAAGTGCAGAAGATGCCTCTGCTCATTTCACACAAATACACTGAAAATGCCAGAGCCTCCGAATCAATGTTAACTGTTCACCATTGCTGTTTACACACTTTTATAGGTAGCTCATTTCCACATCAATACTGACATCAGGAATAACTGAACAGTAATAGATATAGTGAAAGAGTTCAACTTTACATTTGAAAATATTATTTCCAGAGGAAGGCTACATTCACTAAGCGAGGAAGGTTTAGTCTAAGGATATTCAGACTTGCTTTTTAAAACTATATTTATGAAAGCTCTACCCAAATGTTCTAACTACTACAAATATGCTTGGATATTCAGGAAATTATCTAAGGCATCTATAGTTCTCAAACAACATTCTTCTTCAAGTGACAATTTTTCACGCAGTGTCTACATAAAGTAACTGAAAATTCCCGCTTCACAAGATTTTTTTTTTTAACTGTACTTTTCTATGCACATGCTAATTCCATGTTGCCTGTAAAGCTTTGGTAGCCTACAAACATGTTTAAATAACTGGGCCCTTATTTTTCAGTGAATTCTGTATTTCAGTATTTCTGTTATACTATTACTCTCTGCAGCAAAAACAGGCTGCAGACGAAGTGTTATAAGCACATATACTGTATGCTCATGAAACTAAATACCATGCTCCCCAAATAAATTGTATCAATCACTATGGTACCTGGACAATGTACAAATTCTATCTGTACTTCCTTTTCTATGCAAACATTTCAACATGTAACAGTAACACACAGCTTTTCCAAATACAGGGTTTCCGCAACACCAGAGCTGTATAAAATTTTGCAAGTCCGGTAGTTTTAATAAAGAGCACAAACCATACTTGTATGATGCGTACAAAGCAAACAATAGTATCTGTTGCCTGTACATACAATCATGAAGTTCACAGCTAAATTAGCACTGCCATCTGCTTCTGTCCTTGAAAATCAAACAAATATTTAGGTACAAGTAATGCAGAAAAGACTGTCAGGATACATGATTTTGAAACATCATCATGTGGGGAATCAGGGAGATGGTCTCAGCATTCAAGAACAACTGCTCGTAGATCACACAACTACTTTTACTACTAATAGTTTTCTCTTACCACAGGATTATCATGTGACAAGTAATTAAATTCTTCATATTGGTTGGTATACTGCTAGGTATCTTGATATGCAATTACTAAAAAAGCCAGTGGAAGTGACAGAGGGTCCAACATCCTGGTATACAGTCAATGTTTTGAGAACATTTGGTTTGGGGCCAAAAATACCAACAAATATGGCCAATATTTCAATAAAATGAAATTAAACACAGAAGGATCAGAATCAAATATGAGATCATACAGGAATTACAAGGCACACTCACAGAGGCCAACATGATGTTTCATATGTGTAATTACTGTAGGATTTTGGAAGCTTTTGAGAACCTAACAGATCTTTGGTCACCACATGTGTTTTTTAAAAAAAACAAATAAAACAGATACACTTATTCACCAGAAGAATAATAGTATAATAATATATTCTGTATGCTAATCATAATTGGTCAAATTTTAAGTGTACTGGAATTCAATTTATCTTCTAGGTTCCACATAATTATTTCAAGCTCATTGTGATACTACTTACCAAATTTTATGTTGTACCTACTCACACCAATATATACTTCACATGCTAACGCNACAGGATGTCTTTGAGGGGACAACAAGCAGAATAATTGCACATTTCAGACAAAAAACAAAACAAAACAAACCGCCACCACCCAAGAAAACACTACTTTTTTGCATAAAACTGAGAATTCATAAAATTTATAGAAACTGGCCCTGTGACAATTTGATATCACAAAGTAGGATTGGAATGGCTTCTCCAAACACAAAAGATTACAGCAAGCCTCAAAGGTTTTGTGAGATAATTGCTAATACCTCTAAAATTTGCATGGCTGGGAGGAAGTGTTGCTAGATGGCCTCTGCTATGAAGGTCAAAGT
>VYZW01024734.1:0-11043 GCA_013401315.1 Balaeniceps rex | reverse complement strand
CAGGATAATTTTTCCATAAGAGTACAGATCTTGCAGGACTTAACAGATTAAACCTAGAGATAAAAATGAATGGCCGTAAAGTTTTCAGAACAGAAATTAATATTTTCACAAAAAAAGTGTGAACTATAATTTGCACTAGCTAAATTTCCCAATTGTTCTGATAGGTAGCCCCAAACCAGGCACTTTTCATTATTATAGGTGAGGGAGGCATTTAAAAGACATGTAGAAGTGGCACTTAGGGACATGGTTTAGTGGTGGACTCGGCACTGTTAGGTTTATGGTGACTCGATGATCTTAAAGATCTTTTCCAAAGTAAAAGATTCTATGATTCTATGAAAAAGTGAACAATCTTCATGAAATGTGCATTGGAAAGGGCAGATCTTAATTTCTTCTCTGCTTGATACATCCAGGAGCTAACCTTGCTCTCAAGAAAAATGAACCTCTTAAAAATCACTGCAAATGAAAAATTTTCTGGATCTTCACAAAAATTGCTACTTGCTCCTCCTCCTCTTATTCATGAATGTACGTAATTTTGGAGGACACACAGAAAGAACCAATAAAATGAGATTTACTTTGTAACTACACCATTACAGCAAAACCAAAAATTTCCGCTTCTATTTTTTTTGTTCTCAACACACAGAAGTCAGTGCTTTTTTCTCTTGTAGATGTATTTTACTTCAGTAAAATATATCAGCTGTGAACTTGCTGGCAAAATACAGAGAACTGCTTCTTATGGGCACTTGCAGGAAGGATGGAGGATTTGTGCTGTGTCTGGTCTGAAATAAGGAGCATCAAGGTATGAATTAACTCTGCAGGTCCCTACATATTTGATGTCTATTTGAAATGTAAGGTTGGTAAATTATAATCATTTTAGATAAATACTAGCTAGCTAATCTGGATGACTCCAAGAAACTGCCCAAATGTAGTTGCGGTTGAAGCAGCTCATTGTATCTGCACTGTATTCAAGGAGTTTAATTTTTGTTGCTCAAAGACTCTGTCATACACCAGGGATGTTCTGGAATGGTTTCATTGTAATCAGAGTCTCTATGCACATGAAGGATTTGTTACAAATAATTCTGATCAGTTCATTAAAAGCTTGAATGCCATTTGCAAGCCTTCTATACTGGCTGGATTTCACTCAAAAATTCTAATTCACAGTAATAAGAATGGAGCAAAAGTTACAATGGGGATGGAGAACAAATAATATCCATTTTCCCACAATTTATCTTTAAACAGTACCGTCTCTCCTGTGATGTGACCCAACAATGCACTAGTACTCAAAAAAAGATTGATTATATTTTTCCATTTTTTTCTCAGGTATATCTTGTATATGTATTTGTATGAAAGAAATAACCACAGAGGATATTCTGTCTCAGAATTTAGAGGGCACTCAATAAAAATTTGTAAAGCTATGCCTTCCTTCCTCATTTAAACATCTGACTTTTAATCCTTTGCTTTAGAATAAGCCTTCCCAGTAGCAGTGAATCAACAACACTAGGATCTATTCCATTTCAAATAGTTTTATCCCATTAAAGGATTGCATCATAAAGAATGGGCTGTAAGTGATCTTATCACTGTCTTGTGTCTAAGGTGTGATGCAATTTCCTAGTGAAATGCATAGAACCATAAGGTTTGCATTTCTGATGACATATTGTGTTCTGTATTTTCACTGTTAAGAGGCAAATAAGGTTGCTAAAAATGAAATGAACAGGAGGAAAAAAAACCCTGTTTGCCAGCTAAGGCAAGCATCTATATCCAGTCATTATGCCTTAAAATCGTCTGATCAAATTCAAAGGAAACATTTATGCTTCCGTTTCAAATTTTTATACAGGACAATTAAGTCATTCATCTGTTTATAGAAGAATATAAACATGGTTAGTCTCACAGAGTCAGACAAAAGGCCCATTAGCCAAGTATTTTGTACTCTGTAGGGCCCGAGGCCTAGGGAAGATGGTGAAAACATGGCAAGTCCACAGCAATATTTCTTCAGCATATGTGAAGTCCCTGAATTTCAGGGATTTCCTGAAACTGAGATGGTGTCTTTGCATACATTTTTAAGTAACATAATATAATGGAGAAAATAAATTACTGTCTATGGTTTCCATATTCTGCTGGTAATGGGAGAGGATATCTGACCTAGTGAGACTTGTGAGGTGCTCATTTACTGGTGATGTCAACAGCACACAAGAGGATGGAGCTCCTCTCACAAGTGTTTCAGAGCATTATAGGAGTTTTTGACTAATTCACTTTTTTCTAGGTATCTTCTTGTCATGGTCAGCTTGGATCTTGAAAATTAACGTAATGATCTGTTTTGTAAATTAAGCTTTAATTTATGAGCTCATTGGGTTAAATCAAACAGAGGCCTAATCTCCTTTGTGCAGACTGGTCTAACGTGAATTCTTTAATACTTCATTAGTTCATGAATTCAGTAACCTGCACACCTATGAGCAAAACATTTACCTAGCAGGTAGAGAAGAGTGCTCATCCTTCCTCCTCTGTCAAGGTGCAGGTGTCTGGAAGGCATGAAAGCCTCATTGGTCGGGCTGCTATTGAATCCACTTCAAAAGCTTTTTTGGATAAGCGGATGTATTTATATCTTCCAGTTTGGAAATTTGGTGTAAAATATTTCCATAAGTTATTGAACTCTGAAGAAACTGGCAGTAAGTACGCAAAGATGCAGGAGATGACAATTGCTGGAGACAGCATGCTGCAGGTCATAGTGGCTACTGGAGGGCCTGTATCTCCTCCTGTCCGCTGTGTCCTGCCTAGCGGTTGCTCTTGCTGTGACCTAATGGCGCTGTTCCCAGCACACACCATGCCCTGGCATGAGCTGTGCATTAAGCCAAACCCTGAACAGGAACTGCATGAACTACCAGACCCCTCCTCCCCATTAGCCAGTCCTCCTGAGTGCAAAACATATGTACACGCCAGGCCCGAAGGTACCAACGAGTTTCAAGTAGGCATACTGACCTGCTTCCACTGGCATTTGCATCTCCTTGCAAACACTGTAAAAATGTCCTAATAATACCCATCATTTTAAAACACTCAACTGCATCTGAATAACTTAGGACACAAAATTTTGCAGAGAAAAAATATGGCTCTGTGCCTAGCTAAATACTAAAAAGGCATTTAGCCAAAAGATTTGACTATATAATTGTTTTTCTTTAGTTTTATTTCAATTATAAAACGTTTCTATTAGGCAAACTGTCTCTTTGCTTGCGTTCCTCTCAATAGTTCAGATCCCCATGCCTAGCTCAAACAAAGTAAATTAATATACACAAAGAGATTTTCCTTACTTGATAGATTTATGCCATTGGGTGATGGACTACAGTATCTAACCTTTTTTTCAGCTTCTGTAGGTTCTAATTACACCATGGTTTATGAAGGAATAGACATAGAGAGGACTTTTCAAAGAAGTATTACATTAGCACATCAAATGTGTTTCTGGCATATTTGAACACCTGGTGAGAATATTTAACTGAAGTATTTTGCTATAATCAAACTTAAAAGATGAAAGTGTAAATAATATTTTTAAAAAGTATTTTTTAATTGCATTTAAAAATATTTTTCAATCTTTTTCAAACAACACAGTTTACTCAAGAGAGAAAAATTATATGAGATAATAAATTTAAAATTGTTTCAACATTCTCATTATCTCACCAATAACATTAAAATTATATTGTTATGTTTCTTTTTGACATATGGTCTTTTATTTAGATGCTTTATTTGTACTTATTTACACAAGTGCTTATATAGTACTAAAATATTCTGATCTATAGAAGTCCAAACCAAAACAAAGTGTTTTGCCGTTGAACACTATAACTGTTTGAAAACTGTAAAGAAGGTATTTAATTTTCTCATCAGCTTTACTTCTGAGTGTCATGCTGTGTATGCATACAACATCTTGGGAGGTAGTTCCCTTTGGAAACATGATTTCATTACTCCTACTTTTATGCTTTTATGATATTATATTTTCATATGTATTTAAAGCTACCAAAGCCATGGAAGCCCCATATCATGTTTTTACTTACAGGGATCAGATAGAGCAGGTTTTATTTTATTCCGCAGAAACTACTTTCATATTATCAGGCATGACTGGTCCAAAAGGTACAGAGAATCCTGTATTTTTCTGTGCATTGGATTTGCATGGTAAGGTTCTGGTAGTGGGGGGCTACAGGGGTGGCTTCTGTCAGAAGCTGCTAGAAGCTTCCCCTATGTCCAATAGAGTCAATGCCAGCTGGCTCCAAGACAGACCTGCTGCTGACCAAGGCTGATCCAATCAGTAACAGTGGTAGTGCACCTGTGATAACATATTTAAGAAGGAGGAGAAAAAAACCCAAAACTCAAGGGGACACAAACTGCAGCTGGAGTGAGGAGTGAGAATATGTGAGAGGAATGACTCTGCAGACGCCAAGGTCAATGAAGAAGGAGGGAGAGGAGGTGCTCCAGGAACCAGAGCAGAGATTCTCCTGCAGCCCGTGGTGAAGACCATGGTGAGGCAGGCTGTTCCTCTGCAGCTCATGGAGGTTAACGATGGAGCAGACATGCACCTGCAGCCCGTGGAGGACCCCACGCTGGAGCAGGTGGATGTGCCCGAACAAGGCTGTGACCCCCTGGGAAGCCCACACTGGAGCAGGATCCTGGCAGGACCTGTGGACCTGTGGAGAGAGAGAAGCCCACACTGGAGCAAGTTTGCTGTCAGGACTTGTGACCCCATGGGAGACCCACGCTGGAGCAGTCTGCTCCTGAAGGACTGCACCCCATGGAAGGGACCCACGCTGGAACAGTTTGTGAAGAATTGCAGCCCATGGGAAGGACCCACGTTAAAGAAGTTCATGGAAGACTGTTTCGTGCAGGAGGGATCCCACAGTGAAACAGTGGAAGAGTGAGAGGAGTCCTCCCCTTGAGAAGGAAGGAGCGGCAGAGACAATGTGTGATGAACTGACTGCAATCCCCATTCCCCGTCCCCCTGTGCTGCTTGGGGGAAGAAGGCAGAGAAAATCAGAAGTGAAGTTGAGCCCAGGAAGAAGGGAGGGGTGGGGGGAAAGTGTTTTATTTCTCATAATCCTGCTCTGATTTGACTGGTAATAAATTAAACTGATTTCCCCAAGTTGAGTCTGTTTTGCCTGTGATGGTAATTGGCAAGTGATCTCTCCCTGTCCTTACCTCAACCCAGGAGCTTTTTGTTATATTTTCTCTCCCCTTGCCATTTGAGAAAGGGAGTGATAGAGCGGCTTTGGTGGGCACCTGGCATCCAGCCAGGGTCAACCCACCACATTCGGTATGACCTGAAGAAGCAATGCTTCTTTAAAGAGGGAAAGATGGGGAAAAAAAAAGTCCTAGAACGTTTCTGGCTTTTCTTCTTGTGACTCTGGCCTTCAGACTGTAAATTAATTCTCTGCTGTTCCTGCTAAAGACTGAAACAACGTGCTAAGTGCCAAAACAGGGATGAACTTCCTCTATTTATCTTGCTGAAGCATTAACTCCGAAGCCTTGTTTTGACCGAGGACTAATTGGGCACCGGGAGCTCCGCCAAGGAGGGATGTGTATTGCAAGGCACCCTTCTCCCTGGGAAGACAGTCAGCCACTTCTCTCCCTTGGTGCTGATCAGGGGCTGCAGCAGGGCCAGTGCGTTTTGCACTCTCTCCAGCACCCCTCACTCCAGCAAAGCTCCTGCAGAGGTAAAGCAGACCACAACTTGCAGGTGTCTGCGCCTCTGTGCGCCACCAGGGAGAAACCCATAGACCCTTCCCCTTTCTGTTTGTACACTTAGCTTTTCCTCAGGAGGTCAGTCTACCATCCCACACTCACTCAAGAAAAAAAAAGCACTCTTAAACCACCCTCATCACTCTCCTTTTTATCTGGAGAGCTTTTTGTTAGGATTTTCTGTGTCGTCCAATCTAAGTATGTTGCACAGTCAATCTTTTTGTTGGATTGCTCCATTGCTGCCAGCAACCCCAGCTAATAAAAAAGATACATATAGAAATGATAAAATATGGAATGTAGCAAACTTTTTGTGTTCTTGGCAATATACGTGGGCATTCAGTCAGATTTGGAGAAGAGAACAATATTCCCTTTCTTATACATATTTACACATCCAAAGTTCAGTTTTACAATGTTAATGAATGTTTTTAAAGGACCCTACCTTCATGCACACACTAACATCTGAAACAGCTTTCTGTCTTGTACACCCACAGATGACTGCCAAGACCCAGATAAGGTAATTCTTTCTTCCCTTACTCTAACTCCCTGTACATTTTTCTTGAAGCTGCCTGCAGCCCAAAGACATCACTAGTTTTAATGCCATTTTGAAAAATGCTCCCCTCCCCTTCCCCTTCTCCTCTTCTTTCCCCATCCCCTTCCCTATCCCCTTCCTCTTTTCCTTCCCCTTCTCTTTCCCCTCCCCCTTTCCCTTCCCCCTTCTCTCCTTCTTTCCTTCCTTCCTCCCTCCCTCCCTCCCTTCCTCCTTCCCTCCCTCCCTCCTGTTTCTCGTTCTCTCTTTCTCTTTCTCCTTCACTTTCTTGTTCACTTTCACTTTCTTGCTTTCTCTCTTTCTTTCCCTCTTATTCTATCTTTCTCTTCTCCTTCTCACTTCCTTTCTTTCTCACTTCCCCTNTGTAGTTTCTTGGAAAATGAAATCTCCTGTGATGGCTGAATGGAATATGTAATTCCCCACAGCAATATACACCTCAAACCATGATCTTATTTAGAATCCCACGTTTTTCTGATCTAATCAGAAATGGATTTTCAAATTAGTCAGTTTAGGGAGATTTCTGGAATGGTTACTGAGGTATCCAAGAGAAAACTATGCAATTATGATTGAGAGAGACTGGTTTTGTGCAGATAATGTCTGAAGACATAAAATCTTACATCAGTTCCTATAAATGACTGGACAAACAATATTATGCACGTATAAGCAATAGAAGTTGTCTTGTAAAAGATCTGCTTTGGAAAAATATATTTTACAGGAACAAACTATAAATCTAACAGGACTGCAGGATATTTTGGAGTGGGCATTGAGCAGGGAAAGGATCAGAATGAATACAGACAGTCACCAAACATGTACCACCCTTGTGCACATTTATCTATCTAAGATTCAGTGGTTGCTTCAGGAGAGACTATTCAGGAGGATTTCTTCAAGTACTAATTTACAGCTGTGATTTAAATAACATGTGCTCATTGTTATTAAGATTGAGAATGACGATGACATCAGTAAGGTGACGTGAACAAATGAGCTACAGCTATATCATATTTTAATATTGCTGCATATTAGGTTGAACCAGACAGTGACTATTCTGTATGATTGTTCCCACTCTATTCTAATTTTACTCCTGCTTTTACTAAGATGAATCACCAGTCATTTTCTACTGAAGTGTGGGGGCATCTATGTCTAGTCCAGTGTTTTGTAGTGATTGTTAACGGGACTCATACCAGCCCAAGAATATTACTCACTTTCTCAAGTAGCCCATCTATGAATTCTTTTTTACACAAAGAAAAAGCACCTGCTCATTTTGTCCTATCACCTTTGTGAGCACTGCTGGAGGCCAATTTTTTTCAGAACCACCTTTATGTTCAATCAGTTCTGTTTATTTCAAGGGTGACGTGATAGTTTGTAAGAGAATGAAGTAAGGAACTTTCCAGGAAATAAATTTAGCAGCAGAATTGCCATTGACAAAAAGGGCTATTTATGAGCCTGTGGTTCTCTACACAGGTATGTGTGTGGCAGCGGAGGAAAAGAGTTTCTTAGGAGAAAACTGAAATTAACCAACTAAAATACCTTGTGAACTTATAGATGTCTAGGATAGTACTCAGAAATACATTAGCTGTGTGTATTGGAAATTTCCAAATAATAGGAAATCAGCATGAATTTCATTAGGTCTTTTCAAAAATTAACTTTTTGTGTCATTTAAAACATAAAAATTGTCTGTGGAATTCTAGGTATGAAATCCTTCCAGCTCCTCTGATGTCAGTTCCTTCCTTAATTAAGGGATGAAATGAGTTTTAAATACCCTGCTTTTTCAGAAGCTGATATTCTTTTCATAAAATTCACAGAAGGAACATCACCATGATCAGGGATTCTTTCTCAGTTTAACTGATACAGCAAAAGCATCAGCAATATGATCATAATTAAGTCATTTTCTTTATTTATCTAGGAATTGTATGAGAGTGAATCAAATGGTGCAAATCATGATCTTTTCTGTAATAATTCATTTGTAGTGAAGAACTCCACTAATCTTCCATTCCTCTGAAGTGGATCCTGGTCTGCTGTAGTGACCCTGCTTCTACTCTGGCCCTCTATATCTACTCTACTATTAGAACAAAATTAGAACAACTCAGATGTCAGATATGACTTAAAAAGCTATGGAAAGTAGTGATTTTTTTCAGGTCCAATGATTCACCATAGCTTCACCTGTATAACCTCTGTTGTAGTAGTTCTCATTAATTTTCAGTCACAGACATGCACGTATACACAAAAAGAAAAAAATACTAGTTCTTCTCTGACCTCTTTGTTTTTAAGCTAGAGTAAGAATCAAATGATCTGGTCTAAGCAGACTTTGCTTAGAGCAGAACTTAATGAGAGGGCAGTGCCTTTCATTCACCATTATTTGCCCATCATCTTGTGCCTGATATTCCAGTCCTCACCATTCCTGAGGACCAGCCAGATTGTACTGACAGCAGGAGACTCCCCATGGACTGGTTACCCTCCCCACCATCACAGTCAGGTTATCCTTCCTGTTGCAAAGGGTAAAGTTTCTTGGTGGGCACTTTGTGTCTTGGAGATTTCCTCTAATACAAGATGAGTGAACTGAGGACCAGCTGCATGGTTTTATCACTGGTTTGTCAGTGCGGCAGGAAATCTTTATAGTGAAGTTGCAAGTATGCTTTGATTCTGAATATCTGTCTGCATATTTTTAAAGGATGAAAAGTTTTAGTCTGAAATGTGGGAAACACTGTTTTGAGTAGGTTCAGGGACATTAAGATGCATTGTATTATTTGGCAGCTGAGTGCTAAAATTCATCTCCAAAATTTGGGATAGTGGGGTAGAGGTTGAAGTTATTTTCATTTAGCTTGATGTCTTTTCGCTTGTGGGTTATGGCAGTTAAAAGGGCATCTCCTTGAAATACAGAAGGCTAATTCCAAACATAATTTCCAATAACTGAAAGTGGAAAAATCTGCCTTGTTTAATAAGTTTATAATATTCCTTACTCATCCTCATGTTCAGGATTTGAGAGCAAACAATTTTAGCATCGTCTCTTATGTTGGTAGCTCTTGATCAGCTACTGAACATGAGGGGTTCAATTCCATATCCTGACTGAGGGGATTTAAATCAGAGGCAGCCTATGTACACACATATAAGCAGGACAAAGGAGACATTCTTACAGCAAAATCCTCTGTCCTTTGGACATGCCAGAGATTGTAGTGGAAAGTAGTCTTGTATTTTCTTTTCTTACTTGTATATATTGTAAGGCAAAAGCTAATCTGTGTATATAATGCTATAATTAGAGTTATGGAAAATGTTGTTTTAAACCCTTTGTTTATTTACAAAAGAACTTAAACCCCAGTTTTTTATATATATTTTTTCTTCTCTAGCCTACAGTCCCTCAAGACCCATGTCCAGGTAAGAAATAGTTTATGTCACAACTAGTTTGAAGCTGTACTCACACTTACCAGGCAAACAAAATAGACCTGCAATTAGCTAGTCATTTGTATTTGCTGATTGGCTTTTATAGAGTTTCATTTTCTTTTCTCTTACTGAGGGTGCTACCTGGAATCACCTTCCTCTGTCCACATCCTGTTCTTTTAGAAAACTTAGTCAATGCAAAAGTTACTTCAGAAGAAGTGAGGGAAGAGGGGAGAATTGGCAGTGTAAGCATACAGGTTTCAATTCCAAGCAAAATAGTGTAATAGATCTAGTATTTTCACGAAATTTGCTTGTTCTTTAACACTTAGATATGACAAGCCAATATTATTCCCTTTTATGATGTTTTTGATCTATCTGTAGGCCAAAAGAAAAACTTTCCTGATGGCTGTTACCTGCTCAGGCTTTCACGAGTTCTTTGTCTGAGTGTATGTTCTGAAATCCTGGTATGGTGTGATACTCAATAGCATACAGCAATTTCCACTACCACATTAAAGCTGGGTGAAGCAGTTTACTACATGGCACACCACTAAATGCTTGGGAGAACAGCTTGCTTATGCTGATGATCCTGATGCTGCCAGTGGCCCCTGAAAAACACTTGCTTACTAGTGCTGTTGCCACTTTGTGAAGTTGAACACTGTCACTCATTTTGTTATTCCGTGACAAGAAGTCTTACTCCTCTTCCTGAAAGATGGAATGTAAAAGCAGGTCACTGAACATTAGCCATGACTCTGTAAGACTGAAATCTTGGCATAGAAGGAAAGAAAGAAAAGAGCAGAATCCCATTTTTGACTAAAAGATATTTCTGTCCATTTTAAGAGAAAATGTGCCACTCAGCCCTTACTGCATTATGTATGCCTACATACAGAGACTTTTTTTTCTTCTTTTTCTTTTGTTAAAATAGGAATGCATGATGATGGAAAACAAATGTTCAAAGGGAAATCATATTTGTGCATGTCACACTGGAGACATTTCTAAAGAACAACGGAAGCAAGCAATGCTTCTGACAAAATCAGTGTCTTGTCCTGGTTTTGGCCGGGATGGAGTCAGTTTTCTTCCTAGTAGATAGCATAGTTCTGTGTTTTGGATTTAGTATGTGAAGAATGCTGATAACACACTGATGTTTTAGTTGTTGCTAAGCAGTGTTTACACTAGTCAAGGACTTTCTTTTTCAGCTTCCCATGCTCTGCCAGGTGCACAAGAAACTGGGAGGGAGCACAGCCAACACAGCTGATCCAAACTGACCAAAGGGCTATTCCATACCATATGACATCATGCTCAGTCTATAAACTGGGGGGGACTTGGCCAGAGGGCTGCGATTGCTGCTTGGGGACAGGCTGGGTGTCGATCGGCAGGTGGTGAGTGATTGTATCACTTGTTTTTTTCCTGGGTTTTGTTTCTCT
>VYZW01024733.1:9807-34216 GCA_013401315.1 Balaeniceps rex | reverse complement strand
ACGGTGGTTATCTCTTAATTACAGGAGAGATTTTCAAAAGCACCTTGTGACTTGAATTTCAAGGTGACTTTGTGCATTAATTTACTTAGGTGCTTTTGAAAACTGTACCTTCGGTGCTCTCCGAATTTTTAAACTCGGTCATAACCTTGTATTCAGAAATTATGGAAGAGTATCAGATATCCCCATGTGTTCCTATTGGAAGATTCTGCTTCTGACAGAAACAGCAGCGTATCACTTGTACGCAGGAGTGACTCGAGGTACTTTTCACTGCAGCTTAACTGACATTTTTAGTTCTTTAGTAACAGCTAATATTGATAGCTCAGGAAGAAGAAAGACTACTACAGAAGGATGAGAGACAATCTTGTTGAGGGATTTTGTAGATGGCCAGGACCAGGTCTTTTGCAGATGCAAAAGTGAGAGTACAACTGAGAAGCCAGATTAGCAACCAGGATACCGAGTACAAACAAGTTTTAAGTATGAACTGAATAGTCCCATTCTATTCAGTCAAATGCTTTTTCAGCTTCTATCAAGTCATCCGCCGCAGGGGAGTTTCATTTATTTGCCAGGTGGATAATGTTGCACACAGCGTTCAGGCATTTTCAAAATCTGTTTTTGACAAATACCACTTGGGAAGTAGATATATAATGTGTAGATTTCTTGTTTCTAAGCAGTTTAGTTAATATCATGGCAAATATTTTATGATCTAAATTTATGAGAGCAATGATTCAGTAATTACCACAGAGCAAAGGATCACAATCAGGTTTTAGAATGAGAATAAATCAAAGTTTAATGTAACTGGCCACATTTAGGCAGTTTTTCACAAAACAGCAGGGGACACATCACTGGAATGGACCACGTCCCTTTCCAAGTTACAAGTGCTGACCAGCAAGTGTTAAGGAGCTTCTCAACAAAATGACTATAAAAATTATTTTCAAGTAGTCCAGACATTGTGACTTTCTTAATTTTAGTCTAATAAAAAAACAGGTGAAATGTGCTAGCAGAAACTTTCTGAAAGTGCTCCCTATATGACCCTGGACATGGGAGAACCCAGGACATGGGAGATTTCAGCCCGTATCATGACAGTCTGAATACATTATACATAACTGAAGCAAATTTCTGAAAAGCTCAGGCAACCTTAGCCATAAATTAGCTCATGAATTTTAGTAAAAATAAAAAGATTCAAAGTAGGAAACTGCTAAAGAATTCAGGCAGTTCTTCTAAATTCCAATGAGGAATTCAGAATCACGGTTTTTAAGTAGTGGCAAGCATTGCCTTACAGAAATGGTGCTCTCTTGGACTGTTAGTCATCATCATCATCTTTTTGATCCTAAACTTTTTTCACCCTTCAAATATTTGAAGAAAAAAGGACACCCCCCCTTCTTGGGGGGGATAGATTAAGAGCAAGAAAGCTTTGTAGTCTATCATAAGCAGTAGTGCTGTGGTCATATAGGAAAATGGATGTGGGTAGTAAAGCCCCTCTGTTTCTTTGCATTTTCAGTTGTGAAGCCTGTTCTCCAGGGATTGTCCCTTATTAATTAATTTTAAGTAAAGTAATATATTTCTTACATACATATATTCACCTGGTTTAAATCAAGCTGAAGGCTGTTGACACATGGATGTTTACTGGATGAATGAAATTGATTTAGAAACCACATTCTTAGAAAGTTTGCAGTCAGAATTTTTTATGCAGACCAGGCAACAAGGTTAATTAGCTACTGTTAAATGCTTACGGTATGGCAATATCACAGCAAGTGAAGTGGCACACAGGAAACGTATGTCAGCGAGGGCTAGAGGAGTAAAGAGAACCCGTATCTCACAAACTCGGAAGGAGGTCTCCTACCTACGCAGAGGGGTGAAGGGAAAAGGAAGGAGAAACCTTCCAATGCACTAACAAATTTCCACCCCAGTTTCTTATCAGGACTTCATTATCATTGAGTAAGAGACAGAAACAAGGCTGAGGTAGCATTTTAATCTCTAATCCTACAGACTCGGCATGACAGTAACATACAGCTCAGAATTAATGGAGACATATGAGAATGTTTGCACTGCGAGAAAGAGACAGCGATAACACAGGGTTAAGGGTCAAGTCCATTAGGAGAAAATAACATTTTAATTCAGACTGCTTTTCAGGAGTTTAGCCTATTTCCAGTGTGTCCACAGTTGACTAACCAGCTGCTAAACAACCACCCTATTGAAGGAGGGAGAGAATAGTGGGTGTAGCTCACCATTACTGAAATGAATTGTGTTAGTCTCTCTTAAGTTTCTAAAAGAAACAATGAATCAGGAGAATAAAAGGGTTTATTTAGAAAAGGAGCTTTCTATTCACAACTCACCTGAAACTTCTTCTTGGCCACAAAATACTGCATCCTACGAATCACCTTAATTGCAGCGCGGTGGTGTTCTCGCAGCCTGTGGGAAAAAGGGGGAAGGTGAGTGGGGGGAAAGAGCATCTCCATCCAGACAATAAAAACAACAGCCTGCAGTAAATGCTTCACTAACATGTGAATGTGTAATGTAAGCAGGTGAGATTCAGCCTGGGAGCACAACACACTATTATGTTGACCTTCCCCACCTTCCAAGGCGGCTATAAAAATCCAGGATTTTATCTGACCTATGCTAGGTTTGCATACATTTGACAGTAAAAAGCAGTGTCCACATAACCTCCTCCTATGTCTAAGCAAACCTCCACCCATCTTTCCCAATTTCTTCTCTGAAAAAAACCCAGCTATCAAGTTCCTGCATATTTTATATATATATACACACACACACACACACACACACAGAGCTTTTATACATGGTCACTCTAGAATTCCAGCTTTTGTTTTTTTGCTTAGGTTTTTGTCATTTTTTTTGTTGGTTGGTTGGTGGTTTTGGTTTTGATTTTTTTTTTTCTTTTTTTTCTAAGTCTTGTACAATATGTTTCTTCACTTACATGAACTTGTTTTTCAAAATTTATTAAAAAAAACCCCAACTCTTTGAAGATTTTTGAGTCAACTACTAAACAATCCAAATGACCTTGTGGTAGCTGAATGCAACATTTACATACACATGTATCCCAAAAACAAACTGTAACTGTATATAAAGACAAAATAATCTGGAAGGTCTTTAAACAAACATACCTCCCTTTTCAAGCACATGCATATGAACTGAAAACAGAATTAAAAAATAGTAATTTGCTCTTTTGTACTTTAAAATAACAGATTTTCATAGTATCTGGCATCATTTTTTTAAACAATTCATTAAGAGCAACAGATACTTTAAATTTTTCAAAGTCTGCAAAATTGATGTATTTTTCTTCTTAAGATTAAAATATCAAATCAAACATTTAAGCTATGCCAATCATTTATTCTACTTGCTCATTCTATTACTCTTATCAAGACACACTTGTATGACACTACTGCACAATATTTCTTTCCTTTTTAAATGCATGAACATCTGGGATTTCTAACTCTCATCCCAAACAGACTTCTACTGATGGCTTTGGGGAAGCAGCAGTAAAAGCAGGGTTAGATATTCCAGATATTTTATCTTTATAAAATTATTATTAGCAGTGATGATTGACAGGCATATTGAGATGTCACTAGGCAGTGCCTTCTGTCTGTACTGAACCTGACAGCATTCATATTCACTATGGGATGGAAAAATCATATTTAAGTTCTGCACAGGTTTGGGTCTTTGATATGATACAGCACGGTATCATCCAAGCCTCTTCAGCTGAATATAACCTGGAATTTTAGTGAGTATTCATGTATTTCCTCAGAACAAACTTCCCCCAGCAAACAGAAGTTCAGCTTGTGCACATGGTGGATGTCTGTCCTCTGAGCAGCACGGCAAGTGTAGCTGGGGTGTTCCCTTTCTGAAAACTCACACTTTTTAGTGGGAAAATAGCTTTCTGCAAAGCCAAAAAAATTTTCTACTTGTAGATACTGCCTCTCATGTGGTTTCTTTTTGTTACAGAAATTGTTCATATTTAGCAATGACATCAAGAAAAGATTGCTTTTTCCAGATACAGTGTAAAATATGGTCTCTTTTCAAACTAGTAATGTACAGCTTTTCATCACAGGTCTACAGATCACTAAGACTGTAAGTGCATTTATATAAAGTGACTGTGCCTCAATAATTATGCACCGATCCATGAACCTGCAGTTGGATCTGTATAGGAAGGCCCTTCCCTCTTAATAGCTTACTGAGGTGTCTCAGAGAGACTCTCTCTAGGCTCCTGCTCCCACAGATTTGACTGCAAGATCATAGTTCATGTTATAAAAATGGAAATTTGCTCCTCCTAACTGGGACGGCTGCCTGTTTGAATCAAGTCCTGGTGAATGGAGTTAGCCTGATGCTAGTTCATGGTATTCCCATTCTGTGACCCCCTGCTGCATCACTCTGCTGCTAGGGACAAGGGTGACTTCCCCAAAAACCAAAGGAAATAAAGTGTTTGGGGTTTTTAAGTTCTGCTTCACAGAGATGCGAGCCAAAAAGATAAATGCTGCTTAATTTGCTATTAAACATCAAAGGTGTGAAAGCGTAACTGTCATGCAGCTATACATCCTATACATAAACGCACACAAAACCATATTATGACAAATAGAAATAAAATTCAATTGCAATAAAACTGCTTGTAGTATTTTGGTTTATGCCTCATTTCCTCTGGGGTGTTCTTCACAGGTCTTTATTTCTGAGTAAAATATTTTTCTTCGGGACAGACGGCCACTAGTAAAGTACACCAAATCCCTCATTCTCTATCTAGGTGACGAGTCTCATCTATAAGCAAGCCAGCTGGATAAGAAAAATCATATTCGCCATTCAGTGAAATAACCAAACTATACCACCAAAATTATTTTCCAGTGCAGCTATTTTACGTCAATCATTGTTCAGTGCTAATGTGAACTTCCATACCAGGAGGGAAAGTTCATATTCCTATTTTATTCCTTCCCATTTCCAGTAGGAAACCTTACAGTAAGCTTGTTCCTGCTTATGCTGTAAAATCTAATTCTGCACAACAGGCTGTCCCGATTCCCCAAGATTAAATGCTTCTGCGATGAGGGAAGGGAATAAAGGATTTAATTAGTAGCCAAGGTTATGATTCACAGTTGTTTGATCTTTTTTGCAAACTGGTAACAAATGCTTTAGTAAATTGAGAGTTTAACCATTAACTGGCGATATTTGTTTGTTCAGCCACTTGTGACATCTCTGAATTCTGGTTACAGAATGTCTGTCTGCAACCCCTGGGGACATACAGCATGCTTAGATGCCAGATAGCCACTCAATACATTACCGTCCTCAGGGCAAGAGTTTCATGAACACTTTTTTTTTTTTTAGGAGTGTGGCGGGAAATTACATCATCTGAGAGTGCTTACAGACAGGAGCAACATACCTTTGCTGTGCATGCATCCCCACAGCAAGTGGGAGACACCCTTTGGAGAAGTACAGTGCAGAGCGAGTCTCCGGTGGCAGAGCTGCCCTCCCTCAGCCCCTGTGGACAGAGTTTTCAGGGACTACTCGGATACTCCAGAGAGCCCTCCTGCTTCAATGTAGCTGTGGGAGCTAAGCTCTCCTGCGATTGAAATCCCTCTTTTTTTTTTTTTACACATTTGGTTTTGCCTAACTTTGGGAGAACGCCTGTTTGAGAAGTGCATTAGCAACAGGGTCAGCAGACAAGGTTTTTGCCCTTTTCTTAACAAAGCTATTTCCCTCTCCTGAGCGTTCATCAGGCTTAGAGCCTCACCTGTTAATCTCATGATAACCAACATCTGAAGGGATTGGCCAATTGCCATTTGAGTGATTCCAATAACCATCAGCACATTACCTTCAAAAATAAACTGAAGTAGTTTGTATGCCCGTAAAATCAAGCTAAGGATTACTCCTCCCAATACTAGACAACATCTCAGCCTGTGCCCTTCCGAAGAAAAATTGCCAATAACTTTCACTGGCTACCAGTAATTTTCTTTCTCAATATAAACAGGACATCAAGATCACCTTGAACATGGCACATATATGTGACATTTCCTGTGGACTTATAGAATTAGGTCCCAAAGCCACCAATGAAGCTGTAATGTTGTCAGAACCTATAGGAATGATCCAGAAGGATGCAGGAGGATATAACAACTCATCAACAACAGAAAACCATCTCCGTGGTAATAGGGTCAATAGATTCATACAAACCTACATTATTTGTAGGTATAAACTAGGTTTGCTTTATTTGGGCACTGAAAAAGTAACCTGTTGCAGATGCAGGCACTCCTCAAAGCATAAGAAATGAGGATAAAAAAAACCCCGGCAACAAAATACAATGGACTGAGCACCCACATTACAAAAGAAAGCCTGACAGAATAAAATGACTAGAAATCATTACTTTTTCCTGCCTCCTTTTGTTGTTAGGATACTTAATCTACAAGAAGTCACTTGGAGGAAACCTGATCTCTTCATTAGGCCATCAGAAATCTGGACTGGAATTTCACGTAATTTGGAAAACAAGCATGCTGAAGAACTTCAGGTAATTTTACAGAGTTTCTCATTTGGTTGGAAAGTTGTTATACATTTATAAATGACCCCAAACTATTGTAATGGAGCCATTTGTACATCTGACTGCAATATTATTCATTTTTCGCAACACAGCCAGCCAAAACCTCAATAGGTTTCCCAAGCTGTGGCTCCTTCCCCAGTCCCGCACTCACTGACAGCCACAGTGAATGTCACCGGCTTTGGCCAGCACCCGCCTGCCTCCTTCCTGCAAGGGGACCTGCAGGGCCACCCCAGAAGAACGCTTTCTGGGACCAAGGCTAAGAATTTTGGTTACAAAAAACAGGTGGCTTCACAAAAAAGGAAGTAAGCAGTTGCATGGTTTGGTTGTTTCATGTTTTAAGAAAAATAAAAACTTATTTTTTTAAAATGAAGTTTTACAAGATTAATCCCTATGCTGAAATACACAATTGTTTCATTAAGGAACAAGAAAGGAAAAACAATTACTAATTGGAAATATTTATTGTCCTTACAAAGCTGCTGAATTTTATATCAAATCCTTACTAATGCCATTAGAAGTTTGCTCCCCTTTTCATCTCAAGGTGTTCTACATATTGGTTTAGTGTTAACAGAAATATTAAAGCAACAAGACAGAGGAAAGGTGGTGTTAATTTCCTATTTATAACACTTGCTTTTTTGTTCATTTGTAGAACATTTTATTATCAGGACCATAATGTCTGGCACAGACCTCCCAACGTACACAGATGCTGATATTATCGCAGTTAAAAGGTCAACGCTGTCTATTCAGAATGAGTTTAACAAGAACAAGAACTCAGTAGGAGAGCGCCACAGATTTATAATATCTTTTATAAAATGCCCTTTTCTCGGTAAACCTAACACTGATTTGAAGTCAAGCTCAGTTTTCAAACATATTTAAATTCTCTGCAGTCGTCTTAGATTTCTGACTTAGGACAGAGCTAAAGTATTAAGAAAGAAGGCTGAAGTTGGTTGGCCTGAAGTTTTTGGCACTAATCATTATTTAGAGTTGAACTTTATCTTTAATACATCAGATTTGAATAATACATTGTGCATGTGAACTGAAATATTTTTTCCATTCAGGCACTGAAAAGTGTTCCTCGTCACAGGATCTGGTGGATGAGATTCAGAGTAACGACATTAAGCCATTTCATCAGTGCACTTACGTCTAATGAAATCTTTCATCGTTACTCCTCCAGGGGCTTTTGGTATAGAATTTGCTGTGGCTCAAGGTTATTCTTGTCTTTTCACACGTTCTGTCATTCCCTGTCCATTACAGTTGATGGGAGTCTTTCCGTACTGGGCAACATTTAGATGCGATAAATTGGAAGGGATTAGGTTGCATCGTTGTGTATTCTGTAATAGGAAATGCTTGATCATCGTACCCAGGAAGAAAATCAGAATCACTGATTATTTCAAATAATGTGGGCCACCCAGCTTTTCCTTTCATTTGTGCTAGAGCTTGGCAACTGTTATTTGCCATCATTATGATACGTTTATCAGGGGCTCTCAAAATATATCCTCATCCATAAATGGTTCACAAAAACCATCTTAAGGACAAACCAGTAAAAGCTGCCCAGAAGTGTTAGAAAAGTATGACGACACTTGAAGAGCAAACCAGTCACAAAACTGAAGTTTTATTAAATGGGCTTCAGCCAAGCCTAGTGTTTACACAAATGCTCCCATAACATTTTCAATGTATGAATGTGTTTATTTGTAATGGACAAACATTCTTTACTAGACTTTGCCCTCTGGACTTCCCATCCATTCGTGACTGTAAAATTAGAAACTAGTGACAAGACAAATGAAATGAATTCAGCTACCTCCACAGTCCTCACCTCCAGGGTCTTCACAGGTTTAAAATGAAAAAGGAATACAGAAATAATAGATATATGTAGAACAAGGAGAATCACAAATAGCAGGTAAGCTAGATTTTTAAAACTTCTTTGGTCTTAGCAGTCAAAGGCATTCTAGTAATTATCGGCAAACAAGTAATCTGGTTACAAAAGATCTATGTCTACTGAACTCTTATTCATGCTTGCAAATTGGTCATGAGCAGGTAAGATTTCATCAAACACATTTGTTCATCTAAGCACTGAATAATTCAATGTCAGCAGCAAATGATTTCTGTGAAGACATTTGATTAATAATTTCTATAGATTAGTATGTTTCGAGTGTTTAATTTTAAAAATACAAGCTGCTTTGACTTAAATGCATGTGTCTCATAATGTAACTTCTGTTCCCTACCTAGGGGAATGCAGGGGCTGACTTCCGCAGGAGCATTAGTTATTATAAATTAAAAAATTGCTCTGCAAGAATACTCTGTAAAAGTAATGTCAAATTCACTCTTTTGGTGAACCCTTCAGCCAGTAAACGTCTTGGTTATTATTTACTGAATGTGAACACAGCCCCAGGGGAATTAGCTTAAGCTGAATTAGCATTTGTAAGCTCCTCCACCCACTATGTATTTTCCCAACTATTTGTGGTTGGTCTTTTTTTTATTTAAAATATGTAATTTTAAATCCACATTTTTTATGGATTTGTATTTTATTTTACAGCTTTCATGTATCCCTTCTCAAAAGTCATGGGCTTAACTCAGAAATCCTTTCATGTAGTTATAGCAATCCTCTTTTCGCTACAGATAGTCTGGTTTAGCTTGGTTTGTGGATTTTTCATAGACATGCAAAAAAGAACAAATTTAAAAAATAACATTGCCTTTGGAGGATTTTGATGTTTTAATACCTTCAGTTACTACTAATAATAGCCTACTATTATAAGGAATGTTTTAAAAAGGAAAAAAAATTGTGTAGGTTTTTCATAGTCATGCCCTTGAAGCATGGTATATAAATGGAGGAAGCCGTCGGAAAGATGCAGCCTCCCCGTGGGGCGGGCAGCTCAGCAACCACAACTCGGAGCGTGATGTGATCTCCCCAGCTCTCAGCTGCACCTCAGCAGAGGTGTAACGCTGGCGTACAGCTGGAGAAGGGCACATGTGCTGGCTTCAGCACAGCACTGGGGATTTTCTCCTGCTTTCAGAGCTTTCGCGCAGCTGGTGGGAAACCTGATCAGCCGCATTTGGCAGGTCACGAAGAATCCTGAGCTCTGCACCGGTGGCCTGGGAGAGGTGTCCAAGGGGCAGTGGGGGAGCAGGAGGTGGGGGTTCATATGGAAAGGGGAAAACAAGCTCAAGTGACTTGACTTGTTTCAGGCATTAATGGCAATTTGAGACTCAGAACAACTCTGGAAAATACAGCTAATCAGTCCAGCCCTTTAAAATATGCTCCTATCAAGGCAATCTGAAATGAATATTTAAATGCAGGCCTGAGAAGAAAAAGAACCATTGCTCTCCTGACCTGGAATTAACACAGGTAAAAATAATAACTGCCACGTGTATCAGCAAGAGATGGCACAGAGCGCAGAAGTTTTTGGAAGCTGTTTTTCTGACACAGAACACAAGTCTTGCAAGGGGCTTGGCTTCATAACCCACCCAAAGTACAAACTCTCTAATATCTATTCTGCTGCACGACTATATTGCTGTAACTCAAGGTGGATCACTTCACAACTGAATTTTCAAGAACAGCTTTCTGCAAAGCATTCACGCGATACTGGGAGACTGGACACAGGATAAGGAAGATAAACGCACCGTGCGAAGTTTTCAAGCATGCTGACCCTCTGCTCTGTCCCCAGTTGTCCCTCTATTCCCCAGCATATCCTGACCAACAAAACAAAAACTGGTTTCCAACTAAACAGAAGAGGATCCAGAATAGCTAAACAGCATAGGATTTTGGAGTGCAAAGCTCAAATTCGTTCAACTTCCCTTGAGCGAAATGGTCCAACACACAGTACGTCTAGAACAAAGACAAACTGCTGTAGCTAGAATAAAGATCATGCATACGTTTTCAGAACTAATGGTATGCTGGGGCAAACAGACGTAGCATCAGAGATTTCCTTTGTGGTCTGCCCACAATGACGCTAGCTAAGAACATAACCCTTACTATAAAAGTTTGTGTTGAAATCAGACAAAAGCATGAGATTTCTTGTACATCCTAAATCGCCTTTGCTGTATATTTTCACAGTTCTGTTTTTACTTATGTCTATTACCACGGTAGGAAGAGTTGCACAAAGGACACGGGGGAAAAAAAGAGGAAGACAAAATTATTTTTGGAAGGGACTGAAGTACCCTGTAGAGAAAGCAGGACAAATATAAAAAACAGTTCCCATTTTGTCAGAATTGGCTGTTGTTCCCCACCTTTGGTGATATCATTATCAAATACAAATATTGATACCCGTATCAAATCACAGTGAAGCTTTATTCAGCTCTTCACTCTCTGCATCTTGTTGAGTCAGAAGGCAGTTGCTTTTTTACACAGTTTCAAGGCCAAGCAATTTGAAAGTAACGAGACACAAATGAGATCACAGATAAGTAAACGATAATGTACAGCATTGTCTTACATAGTCTGACACATTAAACTCCTTTTCTAAAGAAGTTGAAGACAGAACACAACTGAGCTGTAGTTCAGTGCACATGGAAAAGCATGGATATTATTTTGCAGCATGTGGTTAAGAGCAATCTTTTCAGATCAAAAGAAATATTTTTTGCAGAGCTTGTCATTCACGGCTCTGAATTATACAAGGATATGCAGGGCTACAACCAGTGACACTCGGAAGAAATAAGCACATTGCCTACGGTTACTTGCCTCTCTATTGTTGGCCTATTAAACTTACAATATCCTTTGAATATTAAACCGGCTGATGTTACACTACTTCATTATGCTCAACAAGCTGTTAACACTACACGGTAGCTCTTTGTTGTATTCGTCGCAGGGAGTTACAAGACCACTGCAAACTCAAGGCTGAGTTTGGCTTTTCTATTTGGCTTAATTTGCACTGCCCAGAATAAACACCAGATACAGCCTGGACACAAAAATATCTAATGCCGAATATGAGATGTAAAAGCATCAAGATTATGATCAGCTCATTAAGAATTCTCAATTATTTGTTTCCACTCTACATAATACTTTAACATGCTAATTTAATATATGCTGTATCCCACATCTTAAGTAAGACTTATCACGTAATACTACTAATAACATCCCATTTAACCTTTTGTTTTGAGACAAAAGAAATAAGCTTTTATTAGGTCAACTACTGATGCAGTTCATAGGGGATCCATGAAAGGTCAAAACAATATTGCATTGCTACTTATTTAACCTCACAAAATGACTTTCACCAGAACCTCCTGCAGTTTTTTCCCTCATCTCAGTAATACGTGTATTTTTAAATAATGGTGAATAGAAACAAAAAAGTTGTTTTTTCTTTGTAAAACCAATCATAGGCAAGAGGTTAGATTCACTCATACACCCTCACAAGTTCAGGCTATTCTACCAAGGCAAAGTGGGTAAATCAACAGAGTATCTCAGCTGTTCAACACAAAAGAAAGTCATTACACAGTTGTGACTGACAAAATAAAGCAGCTCTCCTGTTGCAGAGACAGGAATTACAGCAGGAAAAAATATCTGAAAGGAAAAGGCCATTGACCTGAATAGCAATATTTACATTAGCAAAATCAGTGATGATACCATTTCAGAAATCCTAACATTTTTCATGTTGTTTTCTACTACAGAGATGATTGGCAAATTCTCCTGCCATTTAATAATGAAAAAGAGAAGATGGATGTCGCTGCTGTGAAGCTGTTTCTAAGCACTATATTGTGAAATCATACCGTATCAAAAAATACCCCACCATTGCCACAGAAATCAACTGAAAAACATGAGGCCAAATTCTGCACTGATTTACACCATGAGACACTAGAAGGGACTGGAAGCTGACGGACTGTTAGGTCACCGTGGCTTCTGGCCTGCCATCTCTGCAGGGGCTCTGGATGTAACTTATGCAGAATGATATAAGTGTCTGCTCACAGCTGCACTTTTTAGTGGGTATATCCTCCAAAAATAAAGTGATAGAAGACTATAAACATAAGGGTGTTGCTACAGTTTGTGTAAACCACAATGAAAAGCATGGCAAACCTTGAACAGATAGCATTAGGACAAGGGGACTTCACTTCCCATGCCAATGCCATCACTTTGGAAAAAAAAAAACCAGTTACAAATGTAGTTCAAAACTGCAATTTTTGCAACTCAAGGATTTGTTATTTTACAATGGTGGAGAAACACATGGGATTTCAACTTGTGGAGGACAGCCTTTTCCTATAAATCACAGAGCGTAATCTGAAACTCAGAAACAGCACAGGGGCTCACATTTATGGATTTACAACAGATGAAGAGCAAGCATGCTCTTAACCCTTTCCCCATAATTTCTTCCCAGTACAAAATGAAAACGAATATGCAAGTACTGAGCAGAAATTAACTTGGAAAAAATCAAGATGAATACAACTCTGTAAACACTGAAAACTTCAGCTCTTCGACCGACTTCCCTAAGGACACAAGCACAGAATTGTCCTAAAGCAAAGCACTGTAAAACAGTTAGAGCATAATCCACTATTTGGACTGTTCTTTCATCAACTTTTATTTAAGCAGTTTATCTTGTTGAGATTAGGATCTCTCTTATAGAGCAAGACCTGGCAAACACAGGCCTCTGGTTTTGAATATCAGGCTATATTTCACTGGGAAAGAAGTAACTAGCAGCCTGTCATCTCACCATAAGGTTATAAACTCCTTAATCAGGCAATAGGAGAACTAATACTAACACATTAGCAGTAATTTCTCTTCAGAAATATGTAAGAGCATTAAGATGACGTAAAGAGCATTTATTTATTGTCTTTTAAGATCCCCAGCCATTTCTCTATCATTTTAGCCTTTCTTATGGCTCACTGGACAAAAAAAACCCCAAACCCAGCATAGCCAGTTCAAACTTGAATCCTAAGATCCAGCCTTTTTTTTTTTTTCTTCTTTAAATAAAATACCACAGTATAAAAGAATGGATTGGAATATCAGCATTGCCAAGAAGCATTAGTCTATACCTTGTCAGGGTCAGAGTTCCAGTACTTCCAGAAATTCACTCACATACGTGACACAACGGTATGATTAAAAACAGAAACAGGCTTAGATTGAAATAAAGTATGATGGTACATCATGTTAAATTGCTACACCAGCATAATATTTTAGAGCAAATCCTAAACCAACCAACCCAGGACAGTTGAAAGGAAAAGAGGAGAGATAATTTTAAGCTTACTGCAACATCGCTCATCTGCACACACAATATTTGCCCATGGTAACCCAACCTCTGTCCCTTTATTGGCTGCAGTTCAGTGAAGTGGTACTTTTGTCCATGTCTCCCGATGAAAAGCTAGGGTGTTTCTGTACTTCAGTCATAAGGTTGTAATTCATAGGAAAAATGTCTCTAAAGTGGCAATGATGGGCAGCTGAATCTTTTTCAAGTGAAGCAGTAGCTATATAAGAACATTAGAAAAATGCAGCATGAAAATGAATTCAATCTTAGCTACTGGGCATGTTGTGGGAGCGTCCAAAAAACGCAGTCATGGCTAAAATTTTGTGCTACAACAATCAGAGAGACAACCTAAAAAAATGTGAGTCCTTTTTTTTAAATAGCTTGCTAAAACTGTTTTATGTAATTGTACTTGCAAAGAAAGATTTTGGGAAAACAGAGAGTGTGAGAGAGAATTTATGTTATTAGCACAATTCTCTCTTCTCACCAACATCTGATATGTCAAATCATGTGTTAGCAAATTTCAATAACCAGAATAGTCACCACGACTTTTTTTTTGGAAATTGTTTCAAGCCAAAGACTGACTTTTTCATAAACTCATACTTTGCTGAAAATTTAAGATTAGGCCCTTAACTGCTTTACCTTCATCCTATTATGGCTACAAGTTTTTAAAGCCACAGTCCAATTTCAAATACAATCTCCCTTGCTCCACTTTAGTCCTGCAGATGCTCAGATCCAGATCTCATCTTCGTCTCTTGTGAACACAAGATCATATTTGTATACAGACACTTATAGATGTCCCCACTGGGATTTCCAAAGATCTCTATCAGCCCATCTAATTAGGTTGGGATACATAGTTCTGAAAAATCTCATGAGGTACTTAAATAATTGTGACAATCTGACCTATTCCATACGTAACCAGATGTGCAAATTGTATGAGTACGAAGGAAGAGGCACTTTGCAGCTTGAAAGTCACTAAAAATATGGATCGTATCACATTTACTGAATTATGTGTTCAAAATGGCTAGCTAGATAACCCTTCTTTAAAGCACATCCTGTGCAAAAGTTCCAGCGTAAAGGTACCAAGTTGCTTTGAAGCCCCCTATCTTGCCAAAGGGGGTGTAGGATTTGACGTGCATGAGTAGCCTTATTGAAGTCAAGGGGAGAACATGCACCTGAACTTACACACTTGCTTAGCACAGCGAGGGATCAGTAGGAACTTGAAAAACTTGTACATATAAGAAAACTTTTAAGATAGCAAATATAGATTATATATTGAGGAGAATTCTAGATACACACTTACTAACTAGGTTCATATCTTTTGTGTGGAATACCTGACCTGAAACATCTGAGTTCTGCTGTTCTATCTAATAGTTAAAGAATATGCTGTGTTATTACTATTGCAAAAAGACAGGAGAAATTTTATGAGCTGATATGCTGGAGGCAGAAACTGGCTGGGACTAACTACTCTGGTATGTGAGCTCTGTTTCTTTCTGCGGCTTCAAAGCACAAGCACAGCTCAACAACGTATTTTTTGGCCTAGAATTATTCTCTAGTAAGTTAGATATGGAAAACAGCATGTGTTTCAATTATTTTCTCCCTCTCAATTCAGAAACTGTTAACTGTGCTTTCTGTGTTAAACTAATGATAGGGATGCCCTAAAACCAAGCAAAAACTCGTTCTTTCAAACTTTTGTGAGATCCCAGACCAGGGTTCTTTTTGAGGAAAAAGGACTTAGAAACCACAGTAGCACTTCCTAGTAAGAACTTTACAGATACACTGGTAGTACAAGACCATAAATTATTTCCAGCTTTGAATGATTATTTCATAAAGATATCCATTTATATAAGCTAACATACATAGTAATATATGTATATGAATGTATTCATTTAACGCAATGCAAGTAAGTTAATGAAAGTTGCAGACAAAAACTGGAGAGAGAAGGAGTAAATTCTGATTTTGAAAATACCAGAATCGAGAAGGTATTTTAAGGTGACGAGAAGTCGAAATCATGATTAACAAGAAGACTTTCAATAGACATCAGCAGTGATTCCTCACTGAAAATCTTCTGAGAAAGTGGGGAAAATCAGTAGTACTTTTCTACCAGCTACTTTTACACCTTGTATATGCCTCTGTATCCATGAGTTCTGCACAGGCCAAGAGCAGAGAGGAGAGCAGGCTAAGCATACACAGGAACACTGAAACAAAATTCATCTTGTTTGTATTCTAGTGCATCATAGAGTTTTTACCAGCACTAAAGGTGCTAATGAACAATGGAACCCTCAAATGAAGAACAGAGAGTTGACTCGACAGTTTATATCATTCAGGTCTTTAATTTCAGTGTTTATTATTACAACTCTGCTCACTTTGGGGATTAAAAACAATTAGGAATTTTGAAATGATGCTGAAAACCATGGGAGTAGGCATGGCCTTACTGAGTCCATTGAGTGGCTTTCTGTGCAGGTTTAATACTGTTTTCCTCCCTGGCTTGTATGGAAAGAGAAAGCAAAGTATTCCGTCTGCGGATGATGCAGTTTCAGCTAAGCCAGGCTCTAAGGCTGTACTTGTTCTTCCCCTTCATATGCCCTTTTTATTCATATTATTTATCCTCTTCTTCCAGTTTGTGAAAGCATACTCTCACTGGATTAATCTACTGAGACCTTAACTAGAGCCTGAGAATACCACAGGTATTTGTGCAAATAGATAATCACAAGGATCTAGGCTTTTCCACATTCAAAAGTGGAAGTGCATGGGACATTCCCCCCCCTTCTCTTTCTCTACATGTTATTACTCAACTTTTGCAAGGCTTTTACAATAGAGAAGAAAGAACAAACGTTAGAAGAAAATTAAAGTTGCCTTTTCTCCCAGCATTTCTGAGTTTGTATTAATTTTCCTGGAGATTTGCTGATGAACAATTAATGTATCCTGAACTCCACTTAAAAATCCTATTAAATGTCCAATAGTAAGCAACTACTAGGTTATCATAAGAGTTAATGTCACCTCACTAATGCTGTTTTAAATATGAACTGACAGCCTGTTCAGAACGCAGGGGAAAAGAAGCTGATAAATTGCTTAAAATTCAACCAAAACCAGACAAATCACAAACAAGTTTGGGTAACAGAGTAGGTGACTACAGAGAGAGACTCCACCCTGGAGTGCCATAATGGGAAGCTGTTAAAAATCAATGTTTGTTTGCCAGCTCACGCAAAAAGGCAGAGCCAGGCACAGCCAGCTCCTTGTGGGCAGAAAATGCCTGATGACAGCATGCACGACACGGTGACTCCGTTGTGCGTTTCAGAGGTCAGGGACGTGGCGATGACTTTTTTCAAGCCAGGCCTGATGTCTGTTGGCAAGCAGCTCTGTGGAGCTGTGACTGCTGCTCGTCCTGTGGGCAATTTATCCCTGTAGCAACGCCAGAGTGAGACCTATGCAAAGTTACATCTCTTAAGAATGGCAGGGCTTAACATGCAAGGCAAATGTGTTTTTTGCAAGTAACTGAGAATTTCAGCCTCTAGCACTTCTTAGTAACATTGGGTTTTTTTAAACATACTAAATAAATTCCTAAAGATGCAGACAGACAACTAACTACAAAATGCTTAGGCACACCCTATCGATTACCCATCTATCTCAGAATTGCTTTATACCTTTAAAAGTCTGGTCTTTAATTCAAACAGAAATAATTTCACTTATTCTTAGACCAAACCAGAAAAAAGTGGTTTGGTCTTTGGAAAAGTCTTCGACTTTTCACATTTAAAAAGGTTTAAGTATCTTTTCTTCATACTATTTTTTCTGTTTGCAAGCCAAGACCTAAAGTACCAATGATGAAATGCCACAACAAAGAACATTTTCACAGAATTTCCAGTCTGAATTGGAAGCAGGAAAAAACAAACAAACAAAAAACCAGCTCAAAATCTTTTCCCACAAGACTTTCATGACCCAGTTTGAAAACTCATGAGATTTGGATGAGTCTGAGAGACTCCATATGAGGCAATCTTTACTCAAATCTCTGAATGTTTATCCCCTGCTAAGTTTATTGAGAAGACTAAGATGACATTGCTCTCTAGAACGGATTATCAAATTGGTGTTGTTTGTCCTGTAACCAGACAGCCTCTGCCTAGGTTTAAGTGGAAGTCTAAATATACCTAAGTATACTCTCCTCCCTATTTTCCAAGTTTAAATATTGTTCTATTGAATAGTATTTACATGTTTGTCTGTGTGTACGTGTACATAAATCAGATAAAACAGAGCAATGACAAACAAATTACTTGTATTTGTACAATTAGGCGACTAAATTGAATTTGTGCTTTTTTTTTTCATGTAGCTCCTTTTTTCTCCAGCAGTGTGGAATGCCCTGAAATGTTTTATCCTACACAGCAGCCTGTACTGATACCTCTAGCTGCTGCTTCCCAAGGACACATTAATACCAAGCTATTAGGGCAACTATTTGGTTGCAGTCAGGCCTAAAATAAAGGCCACATAAAATGATTTTTCGTATTAGAATGTTTTCCTGAATCTGGGCGGAAGCGAATGCTGTTATGATGTACATTACTGAAGAGCAACTGCAGGGTACTTAAACAATACTTGCTGATTAAGATTCACATTCAGATAAAATCAAAGTGCTAGTGGGATAAAGACAGTTTTTTATAGTACAAAGAGCTGTCCCAAAGCTTGTTTTTATTCTAATACTTCAAATTATTAAAGCAAAGCACTGTCAAAGTTTACCTTCAATTACAATAATGGGCATTTCTTAAATAATTATAGCTGCATCACAAATTAAACTATGTCCAAACTATATCTGGACAGTCCTTTACCATATTGACTTCCTACAAAATAAGTATATGTAATAAGGCTAAAAAACCCTATCTAGTTTTCAAAAGATAGGTTTTCATTACTTTGAATTTCATAAACATGAACTTCTAGATAAAAAAATGGAATCTCACTTCCTTTTATGTTAAACAGTACACCACAAAATGATTTATCAGTAGCAGTAGCACAATCCTCACAGTTTTAACAGAAAAACAGTGTTATTTTCTTCCCCTGTGTGTGTATATAAATACATATATATATATATTTGCTTGATTATTGTTGGAGTGCTTCTACTGAACTACAGGTTTAGTTCACATTTTTTTTTCAGGTAAGGAGAATATTAAAGCAGTTGGTTTGACGGAAAAAAGAAGTGGAATACAAAATGAAGGAACTGCTGTATCCTGTAAACGAGGTCAGGCCCTTTCAAGTTTGTTGATTCTTGCGAGGATTTTATATACAGAACCAATGTGTAAGCTTCAAGGTGCTTTTCCACTTAAAAACCAAAGCAGATATACATCTAACTTGAAGGCCCAAAAGACAGAAGCCCAAGTACCCTGCTCAGTCAGCAGCAATTCAGAGAATTTAAGTGAGATAGCCAAAATAACTGGTATGCATCCACTGGAATGAAAAAATCTGCCCTATTATGTGTTACTCATATATGCTACTCAGTTGCTAAGACAGCCTTAAATAAAAACATGTGGATTATATAATATATACATATAGTTGGTTAGTTTTTGTAATGTACTCTCACCTAAGTAAATAATTGGCAATGAGGACTGAACATGAGAACTTTTGACCTGAAAGCACATAGTTTTTTTTCTGAATTCAACAAGAACATGCTCTCTCTTTTCTCAAGACTTCAAACAATTTACAATGGTAATGAATTTTTTATTAAAAAAATGTGCTTAGAGAAGACTGAATAGTTCTTGGAAGCTCAGGAAAGGTATGGTGGTATTTATCTTTAAACGGGCAAAATGACAGCATAGTTGCTCAAAACAGTGTTCTGAAAGTATCAAATGTATCATCACCTGTTAGTGAAAAAGAAACAAGGGAACATCAAGAAGAGCATTTATGCTTTGTTTTTCTCACACATCCTAAAGTTAAGTGTTCAACTATGCATTCACACCAGTTCTTGAAGAGAACAAGAGGATGTGCTCTAAAATGATTTCTTATCTTCATGCATTTGTGGAGAGCTGAGCTGTTTTTTTGCAAGGGTTAGCACAGATCTGTGACAGGGTAAAATCTGGGCCTGCCAAAGCCAATAAAAGTTTTGCTATTGACATCAGTGGGTTGGAATTCCTTCTATTATCTTTAGATACCTGGATAGCTGCCTGAACATCTGCTGAGGTTGTCTCTAAAAAGTCAAAGTGCAGTTTCTTAGAAATAGTCAGATCTGCTGGTGAGGATAATTTCATCCCATTAAAAAACACTTACAAATTAAGGACTCATTAGAAGTTACTGTGCCTGACTTGTTTGGTAGATTTATTATGGGGAGATCTCATTTGACAAAACATAATCAAATACTTTCTTGCTTCACGTAACCACTTTTTTCCAGAGCCCTGTCAAAATGTGGTATATCAGGCAACTTGTCCAAGGTTACACAGGCAGCCTGTGGCAAAGCCAAAAATTCTGAGTCCCATGAAATTATTTGAACATCTTCCTTTTTTTTAAAATACCAATCAAGACCAAGAACATGAAGGGAAAAAAGAGGGAGCTATATACTGGTGAACTAGCATTTTTCTAGCCCAACATTTCCTACAAGCACAATGAATTGAAGTGCAAAGAAAACATTGTACACGCACACACGCACAAACATAAAACAGGTCATTTCCCAATTTATGATCAGATATATATCAATATTCAGCCATAACATATTCAGGCATCTCTGCTTATAAAGGCACAAAGAACAAGCAGTGATCTGCACAGGAAGAAAGCCCTGATTTATGGTTAGAGCTGAAGTGCAAAAGCCAAGTGCACCACTGCATCTGCTCTCAAACCTGCACGTACAACAGATTTTCTCAGTCCCCAGCTCTCCTACCTTTTTCTGTGTCTATGAATGGCAACATTTGTGTGACCATATAGCACAGTGACAAAACAACAATGCAAAATTGGTATTAAAACAAAAAAGAGAGTTTATACAGATTTCTCTACAGCTGCTAATTTTCTCTCTTATTAACACCTCTATTCACATTTCACTTCCATCGCTCGCTTTCTGTGTTTAATGTAGTTTTCTTAACTAAGCTTTGCAATTATACAGATTTCCCTTTAAATTTGCTGTTCCATGCAAGAAATCAATGAATTTTCTAAAAATGACTGTTTTTATAAGAACAGGGTAATTGGCAGGAACACAGCCTCACTACACTTGCTGATGTTAAAAATAAATGAATGGTATAGTCTAAGTTCATTAGTCCAAAGCAGAACTGACTGATACGTAGGTGACATTAAACACTGTTCAGCCACATGCTCTTGATATGTTGATGTTCATGCAGACTTAACAGTACCTGCCTGTCTCTAGGGTACATGTCCTGAAGAATATTTTCATTCTTTTAATGTTTCACTTTACCTGCAATCACTTCAAGCAACTTGTATTCAGCTGAGCTAATACAAGACGAGTAATTTGACAGAACATTTTCAGAAATATAGCCTTGCTACAAGACTGCTCAATGCTTTAGCAGGACACAAAGCCCCTCCACCTCCCTCTACACCCCTAAAATCTCCTTTTCCCCAGACTGTGCAATGCACTTACTGAAGGGAGCATAAGGCATCACAACAGCAACAAAACATACAATAGTGTTTAAACTCTGACATTAAGCTCAACCAAGTATGTTCAGGGACCCAAGAAAGATCTTGGCTGAGAGGAAAAAAAAAAATTGCTGGGAAGACTGAGAAACATAAAATTAAAAACTTTTGTAAATGACCATACTGCCAGCATGTTGGAATCAGACATGTATGGGGCTCCAAACTATGTGATTTATTTCCTTTTAAAGAAAAAAAAAAAAAAGAAAAAGAAGTGTTTCCAGCATTTAAAGCATTAGGGCAAACTCAATGTTTTCTTTCAACTACTTCTTCATGGGAAATTACAAATCAATTGTCTTGAGGAGCTGGGACTTGAACTGATAAAATGACTCAAAATAGACGTGATGAGACTGGTCATAAAAAGTCATGAGAGTTGACCCACGTTAAAGACAGAAAAACAGGTCCCAAACTATCTTTTAGCTATGCGTTTAGCACTGGCTGAGGAAAAGCAGGATTAAAGCTGGGAGGTTGCATACAGGTGACTTCCCTGCTCTCTCCATTAAAACATGGCTCCCAGTATGAAAAGCAAGATGTTAATACTCATTCCATACAATGTTGTACATCTATATTGAATTTTTAACTTCGACTCGTTTGGACTGTTTTGTTACCTAAATATCAACAGTCATCCCCATTTTCCATGGAGTTTGCACACACGAAAACTTGATGTGTTAATATGAGAAAGAGTCTCTCCAGGAGTCAGAAACACAAGATATTCTAATTTAACTAGAAAGATCTTGCAGTTGCAATTCCATGTTGCTATGAATATATGAACACTTTCACTGAGTGCACTGGGCAATATGTCATGTGAGGTAAAGCACCCTTGTAAGATTTTGCAAGGATGAGGCCTAAGGTTTTTTGCCCCCTTGTAAAGAGGAAACAGCTCACTGAAAGATTGTTTTAGGAAAAAACAGATTAAACAGAGGACTAACACATTAACTTTGCAGAACTTGATGTTAACCAAAAGACTGTGGACTGTGCTGAGGTACAAATATTCAGCCTGATAATATTTACATAGTGAAGTTAATACTTAGAAATACAGTGATAAAATACAAAATACACAAAGCCCATGCAAGAAGACCCTCCAGATAAAGAGGCAGTGTGAGATGGCATGTTTCTACTTGAGGTGCTTTGTCACCTACTTTCAAATTTAAGACCCCTCCGATACACCTCCTACCCCAAGTACTGAGGTCTTTTAATGTCTAAAGCACTTCAAGACAAAATTTACAGCTTCTTGGGAAATGCTGGTGCGAGTAAAAACTTCACAGCAGAAGCGTTAATACAGAGAAGGGAGATACCCCTGGCAATTTTAAATTCAGATCAAACCTTTGTTCCAAGCTCATTTTCAAAGTGCAGTATGTCACTAGCAATTTTCTATTACAATGCCATGCTGTTAAATTTAAAGTGGTTTACCAGATTTATGGAAATCTGATGTACTAAAAAAAAATGCAAATATGAACCCACTATTCTTGCAATGAGTAATAATCCTGGTTTTCAGCTTTGCCTTCAGCATATTGCTGTCACTAGTAGGAAGGTAGAATTCAAGCAAGAGAAAGCAAGATTTTCTTTTGTCTTGCTTAATTTGCCAAGCAATTCTGTTTCTTGTGAATTTAGTAACATACTACAGCCTTTAGTGAACAGTAATCATTGGAAGTACTAGGAAACAGAAGCTAAGGATTAACCTTGCATTAAAACTACTGTTGACCTTGTAAGAGTGATTATTTATTAGTCTGTGAAAATCATGACATAACCTCACAGCTCATATAACTATTCAGGTGTATTATAAAAATAAATACCCTCCTTCTCCCACCACCAACAGTACTACACTTGAAATCACTTGAAGTTTTAATATTGATGTTTAACAGGTCAACACAAATACAGCATCCAGATGATTGTTAGGATTAAAAAGTTAATCAGTAAATTTAATAATTGCTGCATGATTAAAAAGCTGCCCACAAAAAGGAAAGACTCAAGCCTACTTTGTATTTAAGATGCGTAAGGAATTTTGCTTAGAATATATAGAGTTAAAAAGCAACTACTTGGTTGTACTCAGTTGTTTGCGCAGCACCAAATTTAAATCCAAGAGAGATTATGAGAAAATTTGCTGCAGGCTGTCAGACCTCATTAAGTTAATGGAACTGGTAAATTGGCACGTTTCCAGCACATTGTAGAAAGAAAAGCGCTTTCAGCTCAAGAGTGAAGGAGATCTAGTTTCGTTTGGCAGCTAAAGGAGATTATTAGCTGTAAATAATGGCTGCACTGAGATGACTTATATAGGACTGCTTGACCAAAATGAAGGCGAAGAGACAAAAAACATTAACATTTTGAAATGAACGATACAGTCTCTTTGTTGGATGGAATCTAGAACAGCTTTTTAGACATTTTCCTTTTAAAGCCTTACTACTTACAAAATCATCTAAAAGTCTTCATAACAAGCTTAGCTACCACTAAACTCATTGATGGAGAGAAAATTCTTCTCTTTGTTGGGTCTTTCAATCTCTTTAAAAGATGTTATGAAACCAACGGTTCAGTGTGAGGTGGTGATGTGCTGTGATGTATTCACTAATATGAAAGTATTATTTTATTTCGGTCTGAAATACTGTGGAGTGTTTTCAGAGCCAGGACAGCAGAAGGGTATCAGTACCCAGACAGGGCAGGGAGCAGAAATCAGTAGACTCAGGAGATGTTAGTTTCCTGAGCGACCAGAGAAGACAAAATGCCGAAGAATGTGACAGACAGAAATTTCTGTTCGGACAATGAGATGTGCATGCTAAGACGTTTTTCTTACCTCAAATTTCTAAATGGTAAACAGGCTTTGAGCTAAAGAAGACCAGATTATCCTCTGAATTTATACGAAAAACCCCAAAACTGTATATGCAAACATTAACAGTAGAATATGTGTCTGGATTGCAAACGCTTCAAAATTCTGGGGCTTACTGAGATCTGCAAAGTTCAAGTTGAGATTTCAAACATCCCTATGGCCAGGAACTGGTTCTATTTATTTATTTCTAGTTAGGTGTATCTCTGCTTTGAAGTCGACTGGGTATTCTTCTATTCTTCAATGGTGAATTTTTTTGAAACAGGTGTTGATTCACAGCACTAAAAAAAGCACAAGCCCTATTGCTTCTGC
>VYZW01024731.1:202592-217363 GCA_013401315.1 Balaeniceps rex | reverse complement strand
GTTGCCCTAAATTAACTCTTTCTTGCACCAAATCCAATGTGACATGTTGAGGCAGTCATGAGGTGAGAAGGCAAACATCCAAATGTGGCATTTCAAGAATGCAGTAAGTGACCTGAACTAAGAAAATTCAATCCTCCCCATACTTTCTTCCCCCTCAACACTCAGAACAACAACATCCAAGTCAGAACTGGAATGATTTTTTATTCTGGTACTAAATCATGCCTTTGAAAAGATATTGCTAATGCCTGGATCAGTTACCAAAGCCAATTAGTTACTAAGGCCAAAGTCCTGACAATCAGATAATGATTTTGGATGTTTCACTGTCTTGCTTCCTGTACTGTACATATCTGAAAGAGTTGTCATTTGGTGCTAAGAACTCTGCAAGGGTTATTGAACATTAAAACCAGTTTTCCAGAGAGGTTGTGGAGTCTCCGTCTTTGGAAACATTCAAAACCTTACTAACAAGGTCCTGGGCAACCTGCTGTAGTTGCCCCTGCTTTGAGTAGGGGGTTGGATTGCCAGAGGTGCCTTCCAAAATCAGCTGTTCTGTGATTCTGTGAAACAACCTGCATGAAAGATCTCAAGATAAAGATCTATTTTCTTTGAAAAAGAGAAGATTAATGAAGGAAATTAATTAATAAGCATACACAAAAGATGGTCTTTTTGGCAAGCATTATGGTTAAAACAGAGAGACAGCTATACAGTAAAAATTGGGGATAGATTTTTAATTTTCAGAGTGCTGGATAGAATATTACCAAGAGCAGAACATGTAACAAATGTTAACATTTTCTACGAGTGTACACTGATCTTTGCTAGGACACAAGTAAAGGAACTTTACCTACATCTCAGGAAAATTTGCCAGCACTATAGAACTGGTGCTACCTCTTAAATGTAGCGGCTATATGCATAAAAGACACCAGGAGGTTTTTTTCAAAAGCACCTTGACCAACAGAACCATAAAGATCACAGTCACAAACACCTAGGCCTTGGCTCTAGCTAATTGCAAGGCTGGAAACCAAATGCTTTAAAAAACCCCACAACTCCCTCAGTATCTGTACACATCTTTTAGCACCTAAACCCCAGCCCTCTCATACTCAGGACAGATCAGCCATGGAATGTTCTGAGACACCCTGAGGGCAGACACAGAATATAAAATACTTTCTAGCTTAATAATGGATTGATGGCCTAATTTTTTCTAATATGACTTAGCTGCTGCATATCTCATTCGATCAAGCTGGGATTAGATGAAAATTTGAACGGAGGGAGAAACATTGCATGCCACAGAACATTAATATGAGTATAAGCATTGGTCCAATGAGGTTGGCATTGGCCCTAGAGCAAGGAATGTGGCACAGTCTGCTGTACCGAATCAGAAATGCCCGTACCTCCCTGCGCTGGTATAGCCTACTGCTCTTCTCCCCCAGCCTGTGAAGCTGTGCCAACTGCCAGTTCACAGACACCTAGAGGGACGCCGTGCAAGAAGCCTTGAAAGTACACTTGTAATGAAGGTGAATGAATAGGTAAGAAAGGACTTATTAAACCTGTAGAAAGAACTGAAGAAGTACAGGGAAATGAGAGCAGATAGTTAGTAAGAGGCTGGTCTCCTGCAAAACCCTGAAGAAAACTATGACTAATTTAAAGTTGATGAAAATGATAAACCACTAGTGGGAACAAATGATGTGTGCAAAATACGGCCAAGAAAGGTGATCTTGTCTCCCCAGTACAATATGATAGGTATACCTGAATATTAAGACAAGATATTCAGTTTACTTACCATGGGGCACAGAATCTAGGAAAGAAAGAACAGGGCAGAGAACACAAGGACCTTAAAAAATGCCCCAAGGCCACACCAACAGCTCACCCAGCCCTGTATTCAGAGTAGTAGTAGGAGATATATTTTGGGAGAGCTAGTGGGAGGGCTACTTTCTGAAGTCATTCCCTTTGTACCGTGCCAGCATCCAGAACTGTTATACTAGGGTTATTAGAGAGTACAGCATTTTTAGCACCTACTTATTGTCTTGATGTCCATAAATTTGTCTTTTTGATCTTCCTGATACTGTCTGCCTCTGCAGCCTCCTGGGGTAGCAAATTCCAGAAGCTCACTGCCCATTTTTGTCTGTTTTATACTGATTTCTTACTAATTGCTTCAAGTGTTCTCTAGTTCTTGCATTGCGGTATTTGGTTAGCAGTTCAACATTCAGCTTATCTGTTGTTTCCATGATTTGTAAACCTCAGTCACATGCCTTTTGATCATATTTCTGGATGGAGCCAGCTGATAAACCTAGAAAAACAGGAACATGGGATTCACTAAGCCCCTGAATTATGCAAGATGAAAACTTTTCAAGTTTACACTTAAATGCTGCAAACACTATTTAAAATTGTTGTTGACAGAACAGGATATTCTTACATAATTGATAATAATGTGCGTCTCTAGTTTTGGGGTAGAACTATTTCAAACATATTGCTTTTGTATTTACCTCTTTAGTTCCACAAACACATTCATAAATCTAGTTCACTGGGTTTTTCTACTTGAAATCGTCCGATCACAGATTTCCTCTTGCTTATATAGGCTGATTGTTTGCTTCTCCTCACTTTCGTGCTTGAAAACAAGCCTCCTAGGACTTATCAAGTAAGAAATTTCCATGACAGAGACACAGACATCAATATCATTGTTCAGGTGCTGGTGAGACACAAGTATAAAATTCTCATCGTATACTCAGGAAAGAAGAATTCAAACAAGAATAGGCAGAGAGAGAGGCTATGACTTCATCATGAGGAACGGTGAAATTATGAGAGGAGGAGAGAAAAAGAATAGTTACCTACAGAATGAAAATGGCCTCGCAATGGCAGTGGAGGAAGATGAAAATCGGGAAAAGAGAATAACTATTAAACTAGGGAACTAAGTTAAAAGAGAACAAATAGATATGAGTACAATTGAGGATGCCGGGTTCAGAATCATCTTGTAAAAGAAGAACCACGAACCAGAAATTAATCAAATTTTCAGAGCAAACTTGATATGACTTCATGATGCTGTCCTTGATAACCCATCAGATCTTCTACAGTCCTACATTTTCTGCTTTCCATGTGAGAATTTAAGAGCACATCTCTCCTTCTCATGCCAGTCTCATCACCAGTCAACCAGACCCATCACCCATGTTGTTATCAATGCCTTGTGGAAAATCTATAGCTTTTCTTGCAAAAGCAGTTAGATCTGGCTCATCTTACTGATCATTTTAGCCCTAACACCAGTGCAGACTCTTGGTAAACTGCAGCTTGCATTACCACCCTCTTTGCCCCACATCAGCTATATAATATCTCACTAATCAGGGAAGATTCACTTGCTTCAAAAGTAAAAATGGATTCATTTTTCATCAGACTCACCATAGCAGCAAACGCTTTATTGATCTACCTACTAGCATAGTGGCAGCTGCCAACCTAGGCAAAGGAGAATTAGCTCCCAAAACTGCTATTGGTAGCTGCCTGGTACTTCTGACACGATGAACAACTCTCAACTGGGGACTAACTTAGACAGATGGGACGCACAAGGGATACTGGTATGGAAATAAAGCAGAGGGAACAATAGCTTCTAATGATAGGGACCAGAAGGAGCAAAGACGACTATTTAACCTTGATGAATATGAGAGATCTCCAACTGAGGAAGTTCTCCAACATCAGAGCCAGCATTCTTGTGCTTTCTCATCCTGTTAACAAATGCAGCAAACCTCCATGGAGCTGTAGGAATTACTTTCTGATAAGTCACAGGAATGGGAGAGGCCCATGATTCCAGTATGGCTCCAGTGGAAGCACAGGAAAGCACAGGAAGGCATTTGCTCATGTCTCAAATTAGCTTTGGACATTTGTTAACATCATCAAAGAAGAGTAAGATTATTTTCTGGCTCTTTCTCATTCATTATTTGCTGGATCTGGATGAGGCCAGCTCTACAGTAAAGTTTCTCAAAGAAAACACTGTCACACTGGTCAATTAATGCCTGATCAAACTCAAAAAAGCAGTTATGTAAACAAAGGCACTTTCTGAATATTACCTCCATCCTTTGTCTTCACATCATGTCTGTTTATAGTTGTAACAAGAGGAAGTGATGACTATTGTTACTGCTGCCAATAAATGTACAATAAAACCAGTTTATTTCCATAAAACCCCTCTCAGATCACAGTTCTCTTGCACCTTTCTGCCCTTCCTCCACAATTCTGAACAGCAAGCGTGAACAGGATATGAAAGAAAAGTATCGCAATACAATCTTTAGCTTAGCTGCATTTTCAAATACAAAATTAGCAACAACCAAGACATGACTGTTTCTAAATTTGTCTGTTTCTGACAAACTTATTAAGTGGTCAGTAATATATCTGTGAAGCTATTTAACTCAGATTACTTAGTTTGGTATAACTTCCTCTCACCTTAGTGCTGTCTTTCCCAATTCCCTCCATATTCCATCAAATAATGCTGTCATTTTCTATTCTCAGTTCTGACACAGTCCTTTGAGCTATATATCTCCTCCTCGACAACCATCTCTGAAAATGCGCCAAGTTAGGAGATGTCTTTCTGGCACTCAGTTTTTCCCTGGCTCTTCCCCAAAGACCTTTCCCAGCTAGCTACCCCCAGCTGCTTCTCCCCAGCCACCACTACCTTTGGGGCTCCTACACCCTGCTACACAGGCTCAAGTATGTCCATCTATTCAGTCACAACGGTGTTCGATTTATGCTATTGAAAGAAAACAACAAACCTGCAGTAATGGTGAAGTCACGTAAAAATACTAAAAGACAATGAGTTAACAGAGCATGGATCTTGAATATTCATTTTAGGGACTTCATCGTAAAAGTACCCTTACTCTCTCCCTGGTAGGTACTTTCTTCCAGCCAAGCGGCTCAAAACAGTCCAGGTATCTTGAAAAGTCATGCTGAAGACAAAAATCCCTCTCCAGAATTGACAGGCTCCTGACTCCCGACTCCTTCCATAAATAAAGCAAGCAATTCCTGCTCCTTGACTCATCCACACATTTTCAAGAAAGTATTTAATTGTATGCTTTAACTGTGTGGGAACACCACACATCCTTATATCATAGAATCATTTAGGTTGGAAGGGACCTTTAAGATCATCAAGTCCAACCATTAACCTAACACTGCCAAGTCCACCACTAAACCACATCCCTAAGCACCACACCTACACATCTTTTAAATACCTCCAGGGATGGTGACTCAACCACTTCCCTGGGCAGCCTGTCCTTGACAACCCTTTCGGTGAAGAAATTTTTCATAATATCCAATCTAAACCTCCCCTGGCACAACTTGAGGCCACTTCCTCTTGTCCTATCACTTTCTACTTGGGAGAAGAGACCAACACCCACCTCACTACAACCTCCTTTCAGGTAGTTGTAGAGAGTGATAAGGTCTCCCCTCAGCCTCCTCTTCTCCAGGCTAAACAACCCCAGTTCCCTCCACTGCTCCTCGTAAGACTTGTGCTCTAGACCCTTCACCAGCTTCGTTGTCCTGCTTTGGACACACTCCAGCACCTCAATGTCCTTCTTGTACTGAGGGGCCCAAAACTGAACACAGTATTCAAGGTGCGGCCTCACCAGTGCTGAGTACAGGGGGATGATCACTTCCCTAGTCCTGCTGGCCACACTATTTCTGATACAAGCCAGGATGCCATTGGCCTTCTTGGCCACCTGGGCACACTGCTGGCTCATGTTCAGTCGGCTGTCAACCAGCACTCCCAGGTCCTTTTCTGCCACGCAGCTTTCCAGCCACTCTTCCCCAACCTGTAGCATTTCATGGGGTTGTTGTGACCCAAGTGCAGGACCTGGCACTTAGCTTTGTTGAACCTCATACAATTGGCCTTGGCCCATCAATCCAGCCTGTCCAGATCCCTCTGTAGAGCCTTCCTACCCTCAAGCAGATCGACACGCCCACCCAACTTGGTGTCATCTGCAAACTTACTGAGGGTGCACTCAATCCCCTCATCCAGATAATTGATAAAGATATTAAACAGAACTGTTACAGACATGTAACAGCCTTAGTTATCAAATTCTGAATTAATTACTCTAGTGTCTAATGTTTTACAGATATATTCCAAAAGAACTTTAGTCTAAGACAATATTGGTTCTAAAAAGAGAAGGGAAGGGGTTAATGAGAAATTGTGCATCATGATTACTGGAAGTGGTTCAGTAAGTAATTTACTGTACTGATGGGAACTATATTGATTCCTTACAAGTCTTGAGTAAAAGACTGTTAGACAGTCCTGTTTTTCAGCTGAACATATTCAGGACCTGATGATTTTAACAGGAGGAAATATTCCCCTCTGAAATATAAATTCAGGCACAAATCATATTACACCACTTTTCAAATGTACTGTAAAATGTGAAACAACCATTTTTAGTGCTCTGAGGAAGGACCCGATAGGACCCAGAAAGTAAATTAAGGATAAATGTAAACCTTTAGTAGGCAGTCTATAAATCCACATTGCTTGTTGTATATACATTTGCCAACCTACTTCCTGGCCATACAAAATTATATGTTATCTACAGCTATATATAAAGATATAAAGACATATAATAATGGACTTCTATTATATTGCACATCATATTTTTTAAGAAACAAAATGCAGAACTATCGTTTGCTAGTATCTGTGTGCTAGATTTATGGTCCCCCTACTCAAATAAACACCCTCAAGGTCTTTTTTGTTTGTGATGGGAGTGAGTGAATCTGTCAACACCTTTGATTTTGTCCACCATCAGCAGGACACACAGTTCTTCAATTCCTAGTTAATCTAATGTCGCTCAGCGTGCAACCCATTACACATTACATATCCCATTTCTTTATTAATTTTAAAAAATCACATTAGATCATGCCTGCTGGCAAAACTCCTGTTAATTTATTCAGGAGTACACACACATTCATATATTATAATGCACAGCTTCTACACAGAACAGATTAGGAAAGGGAGAGCCAATTTCGAAAGCATTAGAACTGACTGAACTCTTTACAGCAACTCAGACAAGAGCCTTTCCTGTAACTCTTAATGGTGGACCTTACAAAAATCAGTTTTCTTCCAGAAAAAAGGGTCATTTATTATGACAAGAAAAATAACCACACACACATGCACACAAAAAACCCAACATTCATTCTTGAAGTGCCCAACCCAACTGGAACTGGGAAATCCTTGACATCCCACAGAAGACTGTCTTACTTTCTGACATTTCTAAAGCAAAAGGGGTTCTGCAGTCCTGCCTAGAAATAGGACTGGTGTGTGCATCCAGCAAAGGGGGCAGGACCTGTGAAGTACACATCTGAATTCAAAACAAGCTACCATTTAATTAAGTGAGGAAGAACACCTGCTCCTATCACAGACAAATGTACCCACTGAGCTCTTTGAACTGCACTAGTATGAAACACTCACGTGGCTGAAGACCAGGCTCTTGGGAGCCTGCCTCCCCCATCCAAGGGACAGAAATTGTCAGTAAATATTGCTGCTTGCTCTAATTTGCTACTAATCAATCCAATCAATAACCTAAAGGTGCTATGCCACAAAATACACACCAAGGACACAATTCTGCAGTATGCAATATATGGAAGGATGAGGAAAGACAATCACAGAATCACAGAATAATTTGGTTGGAAAAGACCTTTAAGATCATCGAGTCCAACCATACCTGTCCACTACTAAACCATGTCCCTAAGCACCTTGTCTACCCGTCTTTTAAATACCTCCAGGGATGGTGACTCAACCACTTCCCTGGGCAGCCTGTTCCAATACTTGACAAAATCCATTATATGCAATATCTTTCATCATTTTGTAATGCCTTGGAAGGCGATCTTGGGGGCCATCTCACTCATTCTGCGATGCTAGGGAAAGCTGTCCCTTCTTCCACCCGATTACTCTAACCGCCATACAGCATTCAGGCAAAAACCTACACAAACAAGTACTATTTGGAACATGTTTAATTCATTTTCTGAGTTTCTTTTAATGCCAAACTTGTGGGAAGCAAGGAGGACCTACATAACGTGACCAGACAGCTTACTGTACTGCATTACCAAAGCTCTGTGGGCCATCACAGGTTCCAGCGGACCAGAATTTGAGAACTTACGTTTTCTAATAAGATTTTCCAATCACTGCTTTGTTTAAAAAAAAAGAGAAAAATTAAAATGTTATTAAATATCAAAATAAGCTTTCACATCCCAGTGCTGAGGTACATACACTATTACAAAATTTCCCAGTCTGTACCCCTAGCTCCCTCCTGCTCCACATTGTTATCTCCAGGCAGCTTTCAGTGGTGCTTTCTTCCATGCCTGTACCAGCTTTACCCCTCATTTTTAATAAAAAATGAAATTGTGAAAGGTTTTGTGTTAATATTCATGATGTTAATAATTAATGTTAATAAAAATGTAAAATTAAAAGCAGCATGCTCATAGGTTAAGCACCGTAGACTGTTTCAACTTTCCTAACCTGAAGGAAGAATCAGCCGCATCTCTCCTGGGGCTCTTTTTGCTCTGCCATTTCTCTTTGGGGGCTTTAACTAGAAGCCTGGCACCTGTCAAGCTGCACACACCACCTCTGATGGGCCCTTAACTTACAGTTTATGCTGCCCATTTTATCACCTAGGGGAAGATAATTTTCCTATTGTAAGAGTCACGTCTACTCAATTATAGGCACAGTCTTACAGATACAGACACTAATCTGTTGCTACATTGCTTGTTCAGTAGTACAACAAACTTTGCAGAGCTCCTTTGGATTTCTTCCAGCCTTTATTACTGTAGCTGTGAGGAGAATCAGGACATAAGGATTTTATTCTGCTGGCCTATTCCTCCTATTTAATACTTACACTCGACCTGTAAAGGACTGGGAGACGACAGCCATTTTGGATCAGAAATAAAACAGATAGAATCATAGATAGAATCATAGAATCATAGATAGAATCATAGAATGGTTTGGGTTGGAAGAGACCTTTAAGGTCATCTAGTCCAACCACCCTGCAATGAGCAGGGACATCTTCAACTAGATCAGGTTGCTCAGAGCCCCGTCCAACCTGACCTCAAACGTTTCCAGGGATGGGGCATCTACCACCTCTCTGGGCAACTTGTTGCAGTGTTTCACCACCGTCATTGTAAAAAATTTCTTCCTTATATCGAGTCTGAATCTACCCTCTTTCAGTTTAAAACCATTACCCCTTGTCCTATCGCTACAGGCCCTGCAAAAAAGTTTGTCCCCATCTTTCTTATAGGCCCCCTTTAAGTACTGAAAGGCTGCTATAAGGTCTCCCCACAGCCTTCTCTTCTCCAGGCTGAACCACCCCAACTGTTCCATCTCTCGGATCATTTTTGTGGCCCTCCTCTGGACCCGTTCCAACAGCTCCATGTCTTTCCTGTGCTGAGGACTCCAGAGCTAGATGCAGTACTCCAGGTGGGGTCTCACCAGAGCAGTGTAGAGGAGCAGCATGACCTCCCTCGACTTGTTGGCCACGCTTCTTTTGATGCAGCCCAGGATATGGTTGGCCTTCTGGGCTGTGAGCACACATTGCCAGCTCATTGTCCAGCTTTTTATCCATCAGTACCCCTGAGTCCTTCTCCACAGGGCTGCTCTCAATCCCTTCATCCTAAGCAATGACTTATTGTACCTAATTTGTAAGTAACTGGTCCCTGTAACAGAATCCATACCTTATTTTTTTTCAAATTCTGTCTCCTGTACCCCATGCATTTCACTCAGCAAGACATTCTAGTGTGCATATAGAAGCAGGACCAATAATAATAATAATAATAATACAACACTAATGTACAGGAGCCTTACCAGGGGCTGCAGCCTGGCACTGTGGTCCAAATGGAACATGCAGCTCAGACCCTGCTCCAGCTTTGGGTCCCACTCTCCCAAGGAAAAATAAAAGCTCATTTTGCCCTACAAGGTGCAGGAAGGGAGGAAGTCATTGTGTGACCTTTTTTGTAAAAATAACTACTATAGCTAGGAGCAAGGGAGCTATCCCAAAAAGAGGGAGACACCTCATCTCTGAAATCTCAGGGGAACGTGCCAAAACCCAGCTCCTCCTCCAAGCCAGGGGCCCCAAGACTCCCGAGGAAAGGCTGCACTGAGCTTGCTGCAATGCACTCAGGAACCTGTACGCAAGATGCAAGGGCACAAACCTCTGCCAACTACCAGCCTGTTTCCAAGACCAGACACAGAGAACCCACGCCAGCCCTTGGGGGAGCATCCCAGCAGCCTTACACAGCCCTCGCTTCCCTGCACGCCAGGGAAAGCACCAACTGCCCAGGAAAGTGGTTAGCTTAGAGGCAGGATTTGAAAGCCCTCAGGCTGAGGGGGAAGCCAGACTTATTTTCTCTTCTGCTCTTCTGCTCAGATTGGGACAATTTTGGGCACGCATAAAGAAGCAACTCCAGGCACCAAGGTAAGTTCACGGCTAAAATAAAAAGGAAAATAGGATATTCAGGCACCTCCAGGCTTTTTCAGCAAAGACACAAGGCACTGTTCTGGATGATAATTCAGGAGTTCAGTTTGCAATCCAGAGCATTGCATCTAGGTCCTGCGTTAGGCGCAACGGGATCTGTGTGTGTCGGTCATTCTCTGGCTGCTCAGCAGCAGATGCCTAGAAAGAAGCTTGGGAGCAAAGCAAGAATATAACAACACTTTCCCAAAATACTCTCTCAGCCTCCAAAAGCTTGCAGTTTAGGGACTAATTAACAAAAACAGAGTTGGCTAATTTGAGCTACAGCTGAGCCTAAGGTCAGCAGATGGCTTCCAGTGACTACAGCAATACTTAGAGCTGCTTGTGAGAGGAACCTTACCAACATCTTAAAATGGCAGAACAATTCTCCCATTCCCAATGTGATTTGATCTAGCAGGAAGGGGCAAAACAAGAAACAAGCGCTGCAAGGTAAACCTAAACTAATTAAAATGAGAAATTAGTTCAATAATGAGGCTAATTCACAATCAGAGCCATCTAGCAGTGAAATGGGTGATTCTCAGATCCTTGCTGTCTTCAAATGAAGTTTGGAAGAGACAGTTCAGAGAAGCTCAGGTTATTGGGGTCTGCACAAGAGGGGAGGCAGGGGTACTGGGGGGCTGTTTACCTCTGCATGAGATCCAGCATTCCAAAAGGCCTTGGAAAAAAGTGTGGGAAAGAGGAAGAGGAAGAAAAAGATATTTATATAAACCAAACAATTACTAGTAAACTCCCAAACCTCAGGAAATAGGTGTTTTTTTGCTTTATATTATATTGTTTTTCTGATAGCTTCAGTGGGTTTTCTTTCTACTATAAATTAATTTTTTTCTCTTTCAGAGAGTCTGCATCGCTTCAGAATAGCAAACATTAAAGCACTGTATTATGTAGGAATCTTCAGTTACACCTTGGTTTTAAGAAAGAGCATATGAAGAGGACACATCTGAACACCTTTAAGTCTTTTTGTGAAAGAGGCACTGAGGTGAACAAACACTAATCAACCAATAAAATCAGATTAGAGAAAAAGCAACAACTGTGGCTAGCGAATGTGGCTACAACCCTTATCAACAATTTGCATATAATAATTTATACAGAGGAAGAAGACTGGAAACTATCATCACAGAAGTTTCCTATAGTAATACTGAAGACTATCTCTTCAAACGGACCAAAAGAACACAACACAAAAGATGACACACTGTTTAAGCACAGTGGTTTTAGTTACAGAATATGCATTAGGTATCAGCGACACACTGGTTAAGTCTAGGGCCAGATACTTTCCTGGTGTAAAGAGTGACTATTCTGACAGGTTCAATAAAGATGCATGCACTCATATCAGAGCTCACACACAAATACACAAAATCATTTTTCCACTGGTTCACACACACACAGAGAACAATGAAAAGAAATATATCATTTTCAGCCTGGCAAAATTTTCCTAAACCACAAGAGTCTAGAGAATGTTTTCTGAGTACTAGCACTGAGCCACAAATTTAATCCTTAGTCAAGTACTAAATTGTTTATCTTCATCTCCATTCATTAGCTTGCACTCAGTCTTCAATACAAAAGCCAAATCATTTTAGGGTTAGTTTCAAACGTAGTTTTGGTTATGCATGAAATGCAATTTCTTGTTTCTACATAACAAATAAACATTTAGGCTTAACACTTTCCTGCGTTGTAGATGCCTGTCTTGTGAAACTCCAGCAAGTGACAATATTCATGTAGCAAGATCCGAATAGCAGCAATACAAACCCAAAAAGTGACAAAAGATACTAAGAAATTATTTACTTCATCTTCCAGTGTATAATTAAAATTCTAAAACAAATATCCTGATCTGTAAATACTCTTAGCTCAAGTCACTTATATTTCTTCTGTAATGTTCTCCTTTGAGTCCTCTTTGCGATACACATTGTGCTTGGTTTTCCTCACCAGTGTTTTTCTGTTTTCTTCCCACTGGAACAAGTTATTTTCTGCAGTTTTCTCAGACTGCAAATCTTCCCTGGTTAAGGAATATATTGTGCACCACGTGAGCACTGACAGTGTGAAATCCTGTCAATACCCCAGAAGTAAATCAGCTGGATGGTAAGTAGGATCACAGCTGTCTACAGATTGAAGTATCAACTACAAATCCTTTGGCACAGTTGCATAAGCAGCTGATCTAAATCAAGTTATTTCTAGCCTGCTCCCAAGCAATTTTCTGATGACCTTTGAAGACGGGCCAGCCAAGATTCCTTCTGCAACATACAGCGAGCCATGGGTACTCCCAGTCATGTCCTCAAGACCTTGTATCTGCTCTCAGCAGCCAGGTGCTACTTAAACGATAAGGAGGAGATCGCATAAGGCTCATACATAGTGGCATGGGAAAAATTTTTGTTATTCAGCTAGCAAGAAAAGGACCTGGAGTCCTGGTGGATACCAAGTTGAACATAAGCCAGCAGTGTGCCCTTGCAGCAAAGAAGGGCTGCAGTAGGGCAGAGCGTTTCTAGCAGGTCAAGGGACGTGATCCTTCCCCTCTACTTGACCCTGGTGAGGCCACATCTGGAGTACTGTGTCCAGTTCTGGGATCCTCAGTACAAGAGAGACATGGTCGTACTGGAGCAAGTCCAGCAAAGGGCCACGAAGATGATTAATGAAGCATCTGTCAGATAAGGAAAGGCTGAGAGAGCTGAGACTGCTCAGCCAGGAGAAGAGAAGGCTCGGGGGAAGCTTTTCAATGTGTGTAAATACCTGATGGGAGGAGTAGAGAGACAATGGCCACAAACCGAAACACAAGAAGTCCCATTTAAACTTAAAGAACCTTTTTTTATTATGAGTGTGCTTGAATATTAGAACACATGTTCAGAAAAGTTGCAGAGTTTCCATTCTTGGAGATGCTCAAAACTGATGGGATGCAGCCCTTGACAACCTGTTCTAGCTGACCCTGCTTTGAGGAGGGGGTTGGACAAGATGACCTCCAGAGCTGCCTTCCACCCTCAACGACTCTCTGATTCTATGCCCTGAAGGTAGAGAGCAGCAAATCTGGCTGCCTGAACTTCAGTAGAGTTAGCAAGGTCACAATTAGCAGCTACTGAATACAAGAGTCTTACATAATTTGTACATCAATATATTCAATTGAAATGTGCAAACCAAGGACACAGGCAAAAAATACCTAGCTATTTGGAACCTCCCTCAAAATTGTTCGTATACTAGCGTACACCACCTGCAGTATCCCTCAGTAGGAGCATCCAGACATTGGATTTCTCTAAAGGAAATGCTATAACTAGCAAGGTTAGAAAGGAAGAAAGATGGGGGCTATTAAGCATGTAAAACGTGCAGTTTTTCAGCCCTTTGAAGCTCACCTGATGTCACACGCTCTGAAAACAGAGCTGAGGCTGGTTCCAAGAATGTGCATTCTCCACCACTGTTCATTCCAGTAAGTTAACCAGTGCCACCGTTGTCCAGGCACTGGAACTCAGTCGTTTCTACTGTCAAATCACCCCAAATGGTTCCTGGGATGATTCTGGCCTGGGCCACTTAACACTTCCCCAGAAACTCCCAGGTATGGTTCAGGAACAAGCAGAGGCTGGGGGCTGTTCCCCACAGTTGGTGTGAAGACAACTATCCTGTCCTGAAGAGTAAAAGCCCTTAGCAGCATGGGTACAGGCCATTCCTTACTAATTAGCCTCAGCACCAAAAAGATGTTTGAGGAAACATCACTGACATCAAGACGGCAACATTACAGAGCCACAAGTTCTGTTGATAAAACCCAACCAGCTCTACTAACATAGTACATCTGCTACATAAGGGTCTGTTCAATCTCAAAAAACCAAGAGGACTTCCAGGATTAATGAATCTCTTCCTGAAAAGTAAAAGCATAAGCTGGTTTCTCAGAAATCAGAGATTCAAAGGTGAGACAAAATTATTTCCTCCCTTGTGAATTCTATGTGTCCATTGGCACAAGTCAGAGCAGTTGGAAAGGATTTCCTCTGCTGTTTCTCACCTGTTCTAAACTATTAAATAACTCAGTACTCTCAACAGTGGAAATGAGGAAAAGCAATGGGAATGAGATGTTTGGTTAAGTTTTTAATGACTATGGCAATTTGATTTCGATTTAATTTTAACTTCTAGGCATTTGAAGGATTCTGCTGTTTTCAGACCTGTCTCAGCTCTTACTTATACCACATGAGAAAGGTGTTCCAACATTTCCAAATACTGGAAATGAGGAGGAGAAAGAGAAGAGGTGTAAATAACCGGGATACTGTGTTTGAGGAAAGCAACAACACATTTCTTCAAGGAATGCTGTTTCTGTGAAGTCCTGTAAGAGACAATGTGTGAAAA
>VYZW01024731.1:151664-189847 GCA_013401315.1 Balaeniceps rex | reverse complement strand
CTCATAGACCAGAAAGAAGACTGCTCATGAATACTCACACAATCCTTCATCTAGCCTGAGAGCTGTGCTCAGGTAAAGCTGTGTCATGCTGCAACAGTGCAGATCTACAAATTATGAAAGCAATATTAAAGGTGCAGGAAATTAGACTTGGACAATCAAGTGTTGGTGTTTCTCCTTGAACCATTCACACAGTAGTTTAAGATTCAGCCTTGTACAGTTCTATGGCCAATGTATTCTTTTGACCTGAGCTGGTAACTATTTCTGCTTCTTTTAAAGAAAATTCATGCACCAAGATAAAATCTCCTGGAAGCCTACAGTCCTTGAATTACTTTTCTGAACGGACAGAGAACACCTGAACTTCACAATCTGAATCCCTCAAGAGCTTTTGCAAAATCTCAACCCCTGGGATTATGTAATCTATTTAAACCCTAAGAAGCCATAAGCACAGAAAAAAAGAAGCAATGGCATTTGCACAAGTAGAATATACTCTTGCCTAAAAATGGGACAAACACAGCCAGTGTGNCAGCTTCAGCGACAAATGTTTATCTGATCTAGAAAGAATGTGTAAACAGACGTGGAAAACAGATGGTATTAATAGACTATGGGGGGAATCTTGTACAGAAATGATGCCTAAGAAGAAAATTAAAGGAACGGCAGGTATGTGAGCATGTTATCAACATCCCACTGGACTCATGAGAAATGTGTAATAAGATTGTTTACAGACATCATCTTTGCATATGTCACATTCAATACATTTGCAAAATTCAAGTCACAGGGGAATTTTAAAAGAAGACAAAGGAGGACTTTAAATCTCAGAGTTAGACTTTCTATATTATATGAATCTAGCCTAACATGCTCTCTGGTCAAACGCAGGAAAATATAATAGATTCAAACCCTAGGAGGGTTGTCAGGAAAATAGACATTACACATATAAATTACTAACTGGTTTTATCACGTAGGTTCCTAAGTACAAGCACTTACCCCAAATCTGATGTTTACAACCAGGGTACATCTATTAGCATGCAGGACTGCTCACATCCAGCTTGAAGTGGGATACAAAGATAAGTTGCCCTTATATCAAAAGTTTTACCCTAGACCTAGTCTGACATACTAATTGAACAAGTAGGAAAAAACACATGTAGAGCACAGGAGAAACAGCTGGGTAACTGGCAGATTATTTCATCTGTAGTTTTGCTAATTAGTTTCTCCTGCTATGTGGGGTGCCTAGTTCAAGGCTCATTTGAGCTTCCCAGGCGCCTTTGCTTCTGCAAGCCTAGACTCTCAAGAAGCAGAAAAACAAAACTGCAAATACAAATCACCCCCTACCCAAATTCACACAATGAGGTTGTAAAGTATACCAGAATCTAGAGATTGAAGATATTTCTGCTAAAGGACCACTGTGACCATGCAGCCTGGGTACTGCATGTACACATGCTTACCATGTATTTTTCCACCCACCTTTCTCACCTTTTAAAAACTCAATTCTGCTAGCGTCTACCCTTTTTCCTAGTAAGCACTTCCACTGCTGAATGACCTGCAAAGCCAGGATTCATTTTCTGATTACTGAATCACTCAAGCTTCCAACTTCAGCTTCTGAACACACGCTGTTGTCCTGCTAAGTCTCTATACCCAGTTATCAAGACACCTATCAACTTTCCTTTCAGCAGCTTCATCTCCTGTAACATGATAACACAAGGCTCATGTTCCAGGCTTGGGAAAAGGCTGGGCTCTACCTTCCATCTACTTCTATGCTATTCTTAGAATTAAAACATCACAACTAGACACAGTATCCTAGTAGGCGACCTGACCTGTGTACAACAGTCCCTGCTACTCAATACGACTTTTATAACAGGAGATTACATTAGCCCCATTAGCTTTGCGTTTAGAGTGCATGTAACATGGCCACCTACAATAACTCCCAATTTATTTTCTTCTTTGACAGCCTGCTTTCCAAGGGAGAAGAGGCCATACCTGTGGGATGAAGGGATTTCTCGTATATTGCACTACATTTGGCTACAATAAAACAAATTTTGGCAGAACCATTTAGCTAGATCATTTATACCACACTTGTACCATTAACCTGTCCTCCTAATTGTTTGCTAGCACATCAACCGCAACACTTAGGCAACCAACACAGAAAGTCTGAATGATGCTGCACAACCAGCTAAACCAGGGGACACCAATAAAGGCCCTTTTCATTAGTGTCTCCCTACTGCGTACGGGCATCTGTCAGTGAACCAGCCTGACTCCAGCATGCAGCATATGGAATTAAAAGGCACATGTGTAATTAAGATGTCATGTGATCCTAAGCTGTATGCTTTGGGAGGCAAAAAAAGATACTGCATTCCACATGTTAGCTGTTAACTACTAAACTTGTACCCTTGCCAATGGAAAAGAAAAAAGAAAGAAAAAAGTACCAGGTTAGTTTGACAGGCTGGTCATCAAGATGACTGGTATTAACTATACAATGCAATTCTTTGTTGACAGAAACCCAAATTAACTGTTCCATTATTTTGGCAGAATTGGCAAGAGGCTAACAGGTCTGTAGCTCCTTGTGTTGAATGTAATAAAAAGAAAAAAAAATCCCAGACCATCATTTTTTAACAGAAAGCAGCTTTCTCCATGAGATGGACTTGGAATGAGTCAGTATGATATGGGTCTAAGTATGGCTTAATGTGACATAAAAAAGGACTGTACACATCTGTGAATGGCAAATTCAGAAGTAGATTAGCTTAGGATAATGGTTACAGGTGACATTCATCATAATCAAGCTGTCTTTTGTTTGGTTTTGATAAGCCAATATATGACAAGCTTTATCTACATGCGTATAACATCCATAAACCAATGGACACAAGCATTTTAGCATTGCAATTTAACTAGTGCTTGACAGTGAATTGGATCGCAGTACTTCATAGATTTGATATGCTCGTAACAGATTGTCACATTCCTGGCATTTCTCCAGATAGTGTTTATACTTAACAACAGCAACAAAAAATTAGAACATGTAACAAACATTTCCTTATAGGCCATTTGAGATCATTCCACATTTGGCACTGTTTTTTGAACAGCCTTATTAATCCATCTTCAGGTTCTCAGATGTTATATTTAGATCAAGAACACGTACTGCAAGACAAAATCTTCGTAACCTATGCAAAACAAACATTAAAAAGTGTACATTCAAAATGACAGTCAAGGAAAACCTTGACTAAAAAGAACATCTGTGCCAACATTCAAAACCCAACTGGACACGGTCCTGGGCAATCTGTTCTAGGTGACCCTGCTTGTGCAGGAGGGTTGGACTAGATGATCTCAAAAGGACCCTTCCAACCTAAACAGCTTCGGGATTTGGTGATTTTGACCTGCGAACAGGTAAGTAATCTCGATTCTGCAATTTACTGCACTCAACAGAACCTGCAGAGAAAGTGACTGGGATTTATACACATAAACTTGTTTGGGGGATCAAACACTTCTGTAAAAGACCTTCGTCTAATCACAGCACAATGTCACCAGGCCTACGCAATGCAGGTGCCCTGTCACTACAGTTGACAGGACCAGGATTACGTTGATGGCTTGTCTCAAATACACGGCACGCTGACAAAAGATATGCATTTCCTCAAGGGTATCATTGTTCGGCATTTCACAAAACAGAACAAAACCTCAAATTCCCCTTGGGGAAGCATTTGAGTTTTTTAGTCAGCGATTAAGAAGCAACATTTTTGTCTGTGGAACTTGGAGGCTTCTCTTACCAACCTGGTGGGCAGGAATTCCGCTGTGCTTCAAGCAGAGCTATTGGGGAACAGGGTGAAGTCTGCACAGCCTGGTGGGTTGCAGAGTCTTGAGGTTATGAGGACTTCTGTGGGATAGCTCATGTTCTGACATGGTTTTTGGGTTTCTTTGGGTTTTTTTTTTATTTGGGTTTGTTTGGGGCTTTTTTCATCCTTTAACCCTGCTTCTGCTGTAAATATGCAGCAATGTAGTCCTGAAAGACTAAAATCCACAGCAGACTGTAATAGCAGCCACTGAAGTTCAGTAAGAACAGAGCACCTGATTTTCAGCAGCGACACAGCCCTCAAACGTATGCATTCATATCTTGGATTATATTATAGTAGCTGTAGTTAATAACAAGCCATTAGAACAGGAGTCCCCCAAGTTTTATCTGAGGTTAACCACTTAATGTTGATTGCTGTATAACAGAGTTTGCCTCTGGTAAGTACTTTGGGGCTGAGTAAGGTTAATGAAACCTCAGGGGAGGGAAGACTGTATTTTGTTGCATTTTTTTAAGGAGTCATGCCTTTAGTGCACCTTGTTAAGAAGGTTCATGAATTAATCTACATGTCCATGTTTCAGACCAAAATGGCTTATTAAGATCCGATTTTTTTGTGTGTCTAGGCTCACATTTGTAAGTGTAAGGTTTCTGTTCACAGGTAACAAAATCAATTAAAAGACACAAGTTTCTCACAGTGGATTCCTGTTTTTGAGTAGCAAGCAATTCTTCTGGGTGCACACAGAAGGACAGAAAGCCTTCTCCTGCATCAGTTAAGTGTTGATCACCACTAGGATCTGAGGAATCAGATAAACACTTCACAGGGTGTGCAGATCCTTGTTGGGTGAAGGGCTGAAAATCAATCCCTGAATGCAGCAAGGGCTTGGACAGAATCCAGCTTTTTTTTTTTTTTTGTTCCAAGAACTCCTTCCACTGAATTCAGAGGAAAATGCTGGAGCTGGGTCCTTATATCTTTGCTAAAAGAGCCAGGTATTTGTGACCTCCCTCCACTGTGCATTCTATGATAATAAGGATAAAGCTCAGTGTCAAGTGCCACTGTACCAGACCCTGTCAGACGTTCAACCTGTTCAATTAACTATATCAAATCAAACAATAATTTTCACTGGAGCACTGGGAGACACTTCTTTTTTACTGAAAGCTATTCCCTTGGCAAATCTTGACTTTCAGAGGCCAGCTGTTTTAGCACTTGAGCAGTTAAAAAAAAAAAAAAGCAGCTTTGGATTTTATTTTTATTATAATACGGGGGAGGTAGGGAAGAGAGGAGTGCTTTTTCCTCCCCTCTCTTTGCTCTCTGTAAAAAGCTCAGCTGGCTGGGCTGATATTTCCAAAACCAGAATCATTTTCAAAGAGGGCCATGAAAAAATTAGGAGCGACAAGCTAATTAGAAGAGACTGAAAGCTTGGGGTAAGGACTGGCTTGTCTTACACCCTCCTGAGCGTAGTCGTCGCTGATCATGCTGGTATTCTGTTGGGATAAACCCTCCTGCAGTAACTTAGAGGGGCTGCCACGGTTCCGCTTCAGCGCGGGAAGCGGCTCCCGGCAGGCCCTGGGCAGCTGCAGCGCGGCCGAGCAGGGGCCCGGCGGCGGCCGGGTCTTCGCCTGTGCGCCAGCTCCTCCCCGAGGAGCCGAGCGGGACTGCACTCCGCCGGCGCTGCCGGGCTTCTTCTCGGGCTCTGCAAAAGGAGGAGGTAAAAAAGCCGCTGTTTTCCCAAGCGCGTTTCCAATTCTTTCTAAAGACCGACCCGGAGAGGCGCGGGAAGCGCCGAGAACTGCAGGCGGCTGCTTGCCCGCGCTCAGCAGCAGCGGGGGAGTTCAGGGCGCGGGCACCGGCGCAGGGCGAGCCCGGCTCGTGTGGGCAATGCCGCCAGTCCTGAGAAAGGGCCCGGGGGAGAGAAAGCAGAAAGCAGCTGAGAACATGGAGCCGCGACAGAGGGCAAAGTTTAGGATACGAGTTGATCCATTTGTCAGCGATTTGGTGCAGAGAGTGGATTTGTTGGCTACATATGTATGGAGAAGCTGGAATCATGGCATAATCTGCAGAGGGCATCTGGCTTGAGAAGGGTCGCAGGGGTGAGACAACGGTGAGAGCTGGAGGCGAGAGAAGGAACACAAGGAATTGCAGACCGATTGGATGAGAGAGATTAAATACGCGCTCTCTCGTTTGTGTCACAAAACAGAAGTCAAACTCTCGGCCGTGGCTTCCTCCAGGTTCAGATTTCAGGAGAGCTTCTTTCTGCGTTTCCTCATTAGGTTAGCTGTGTTGTTAGACCGGGGAATGCTGCCAAATAATTATAACATTACACTAAGACTAAATCCCCATATCATGAATAGCACATGCTGGCAAGCAACAAGCTGAAATAAAAAGAATCAGCTCTAGCTGCTCACTGATATCACAAACACACACCCACTAAGCAGCAAATTAATTCACTTCTTCAAAGTGAAGAATTGTAAGGTCCTCTAACAACTCCTCCACTTAATCACTGAAGTTTTCCCCATCTAAGTTTTCCTTACCTACAACTGAGCCATAAAATTGACTTCATGTCTGCACAGCAAAGATGACAAATACTCCTTCCCAGACAAAAGCACAAGTAATCTGAAAGGAGGCCCTCCAAAACCTCCCATTTTTGTCCTGGTTCCCACCAGAATGGGAACCAGAAATTCTGAAGCACTGCAGGAAATCCTGACTTGGTGGGAAATGAGAGCCTAGCAGTACTAACCAGCAGTTTAACCGAGCTGAAAACGTAAGTTCCAGACTCAACAGATACAGCAGAAGTTTTAAAAAAGCAACACAGAATTACAGCTTAATGAGACTTTGGTCAGGGCACAATATTTGGAATCAGCGCATTTCATAGGAAGGCCTAAATACTCAATGGCCAGTTCTAAGCGAAGGACCCCATCCCTTTGAGTGGAAAGACTCCAGGCTGTTATGCACCATGTTGAAGTAGTTCATCAGTATTAATCAAGTAGGAAAATAAAAAGGAAATAAAGAAGTGCCATGACGGTTAACAATTCTGCATCCTATGGCTTCAAGCTGTTCCTTGGAGGTCTCGAAGTAACAACAGTACTTCACCCTGCCTAGCTTCTAGATAATGGGATCACACAGCCTAGTGATCGATCAAGGAACATGGTAAAGTAATAATGTAATCACTAGCAGCTAGTGATGGTTCCAAAAACCTGTAGAAAAAGAACTTCCTAAGAAATAAAATGATAGCATAGAGCTTCAATATTTGGCAAAGTGTTAGAACTATTAATAAAGTCATAAATACCCCTCTAAAGCAGCTAAAGAAAAAATAGTTGATAAAAAGCATGCTTCGTCAAGAACATGTGAAGGGTTGCAAAACAAAAGAAGGTGGACAAAGGAAACAGAGTGAACATAAAAGGCGTGTTTTCGTAACATCTTCTCTTGGCTATATTAAATCCACGAAATTCATCTGTTTGGAGGCATCCCTCGCCCCTCCACTGATTACTTCAGCAATTTAATCTCTTACCCTTGATCTTATGAATCCCACTTAAGTTGGATGCCTGAGTCACCTAAGATAGACAGGGTACGCACCCAAAGGCTAAATCAGTAGCTCCTAAGCTTTTTGGCTCTGTCAGTGGATCACAATCAGTGTTCAGTGTTCACTGTTCTTGCAGACACACTGCACAGCCTTATCAGCAAACTAGGAAATATCACAAAGCTTTACAATATGGTTTGAGAATTCCTGAAATAGGCTTTGCTACGACATTTGATACAGTTTCCATATCTTATCCTAATTCACATTTTTAGCTCCCCTCTGAGTAAGAAACAGAAATTGATTTTGAAACTGGCTGCCATGGTGAGAGGTTCTGGGCGTGAGTTTTACACGATACTGATGTGAATCAGTGTTTTGTAGAGACTACAGTGGATCAGGTTTACAAAGACTGTACCACAAAGATCTTTTCAAGGAGAAGGGTGAAAGATGATACAATCTCTAGTTAGTAAAAGTTGACTAAAATAAATAGAACAAGATTAAATTAAAAATGAAAAAAAACCCTTGTGTTAGAGGGAAGGAATAATCCAATTATCATTGCATGTAATTATGAAGCATTAATTCCCCAACATCTGACAGCACTTGAGGAGTAAGTACTGAGGAGCAAGTAAACACTGCTTCAAATGAAAAGCAATATACCTTTTTCTCCTTTCACCTAAATACTGACACTCTAAGGGTACAGAACTTAGCTAAGCTAAGGTGACAGGGAATTTCAAATCTGAAGCTGAAGGACAAGAATTATACTTTTCAGTTCAAAGATGATGTGGATTCTGTGTTATACATCAGGTACGAGTAAAAGCTACAGCAAAACTGGCTACCATGGCTCTTACTGAATTCTTATATAGCGACAGAGTAAAGAAAGAGAGGCAGCTAGAGTGCAATTCACTTCTGAGTATGCTGCAGAGCAATCGTTTATTGAAACCATGAGATTTCTTCCCAGGTAGTTACAAGGGGATAGAGCGTACCAAGGAAAAGCAGCCAGACCCAAGAAATACCCAATAAGACAGGAAATGGTGCAAAACATTCATCAGCTACTTGCACAGCAGATCTCACAGCTGATAACTGAGCAGGAGCGTGGAAACTGTTCATTCTGAATTTAGTAGATATAGAAGCAATAACATTAATATGTCGTTAGCAAGCAAGGCCAAAAATGCGTCAATCGCCCTTCAGCAAGTTCCCTTTCCTATCAAACAGGACAGATGATAATATCACTTCTTCCACACAGGATTTTATGTAACAAATAATGGCATTAGACACTCCCCACTGGTTTGCGCACGGAAGAGAAGATAGCTCCACTTCATGACTAATTGACTCAATTTCTTCTTATGCATACAGGGCCTAGTTCTCCTATGCACAAGCAGCAAGTTGGTTTAGCAATGAAGACTTTGTCATGGCAGCTAGTTAGAAAACGTTCTCCTGTTCTAGATTAAAAAATAAAACTCATAAAAAAAGATTACTTTTTGCCATAATACCCCACAGATTATTTTTCACAGAAAAGCCAATTTATCAGAAAATAATCAAGTATGTTAATACTTAAGTTACAACTTCCATGAAGTGTTCAAGTGCCTCATTGTCCCCTTCTCAACTGCAGATGAGCCTTCCTGGTCATATCAGATCTCTCATGAGCCATTACAGTTTTGCCTTCTGTTGTGGAATTTCGCTATATATTGCATGAGCTATAATCTGACTGAAAAGGCAGACCCAGGAACCATTGCTGAGACATGAGAGAAGACTGCTTTCATGCAAAATTTTCTTTATTGGTAAGAGGTTGAATAACGAAAAAAAGATTTCCACTTTCCAACTATTTGGCTCATGCAACTTCTTTCAATCCTATGCTATATAAACACGGGGTTACATTAATATATTTCTGATAGTATTTTCCGTGCACAAAGAACAGTTGCCACATATTACGCAAACAGGAGCCTTATCCCAACGCCCGTCACTCTTTGATGTGTTCCACATGTTAAAAATTTGAAAGCAGCCAAGTACGAAACAGGGAGAACTCTTCAGTCCCTCACATTTTCCAGCACGAGCATCACAGCTCCATGAAGAATGCTGCAAATAAGTCTGACCTTATCCAGGCAGCAGAATAAAAGCTCTCTCCAGGCTGAAGCAGTGACTTTATTTTATTTTTTTTAAATCACAGATGGATGTAGTCACGATTGATCTGACAGCCCACCAACCAATGTTGCTGTTGAGACCTCACAGAAAGAGCAGGGAAAAGTGGCATAAATAAGGACTGTGGGCAAGGCTGGCTTAAGCTTTGCACCACGGAGGAGGGAAGGGCTTCACAGAGATGGCTGGAGATGGAAGTTACTTCTGCACCACCACCGTCAGATAAACACTGCTTGGGAGGAGCGATCTATTGTGCTGAAGAGCACTGTCACATGCAAAACAAGGAAGATAACTAATATTTTATCAGAAATACCCTTGATTTGGACACAACGAAGGTTCTTTTTGTTTCTACTAAAAAACTCTTTTCTTCTGTGAATAAACTAGATGCTTTCTGACATACATGACAGTGCTGCAGAATGCTCTAAACTTGCTAAAGGTTTGGGACCAAACAGAGAAAAATGTGGTAAGCAAAATAATGCTTTAAAGGAGTCTAAAGTACTTCCTACAATACCTTGCCCTGGCCCAGGACCTTCTTCACTTGGTACCAGTCCTACACCTGATCATGAAAACAGTCCTCCGCCAATAACAACCTAGAGGGTACTTTGTAACCAGTTTATAACAGACAATAAAACAATGTCCAATAAAATAAGCTAAGAAAAAGTGCTGGTTTGTGTAGTCTTCCGCACTATAACTACAGTAGGATTTGCGAGCAGACTCTGGAGGGCCAGCTGTCAGGTAACAGATGGGGGAGCATTGAGGTGAACACCTATTGAGGTCACCTTACAGATTACCTCATTTTGCTTCTTGCATCAGGCCTTACATTAGGTGTGCTGCGTCACTGGCACAAGAGATATTTTGGGTCAATGTGATACTCATCAATAATGGAAGGATGAAGGATAACAAAGTTGGAATCACTTGCCAAGGGAGGGATCAGGAAGCGAGCACAAGTTGTTCCAAATGAAACAGACCTGTTAACAGGAAGACTCAGCTGGCTCAAACAACACATATCACAACACATTTAACAACACTGGTATCTTTATCTCTGTTGCACAGATGCCAAACATATACGGTGAGGATGAACACGATCAGGAGGTCACAACATGGTGAATAAAGCCACCTGGTTTTGGTCACCCTTCCTGCCCCAGAGGTAGGAATGAAACCCAGGCCTCCTGCGCTCCACCGCATACCTTTCATCCCCAAGTCATTGCATTGGTTGCAGCACAAAACTCAGCTGAGTTCTGTGAAACAAAGGGCATAATTAAACTATATAAGTTCTGGAAATCTGAAAGGTATCTGACAACACTTTGATAAGAAAAAGAAGCCCTTTCTCTGTATGGAGGGAGTCATTTAGACCCTGAGGATCCAGTGTGCTTCCTAAGAATACCAGAGTAACCTGAAACGGAGCCAAGATTTCTCCAAATTCCAGTGTAGTATCTTAAACCACGAGACCATCACTTCACCAAGGTGCTAAATGACTTGAGCATTCCAGCTGACGTGATAAACCCCTAACATTTGCAAAGATATTATTGAAGTGAAAAAAATAAATCAATTCAGATTTTAAAAGCAAGATTTTATATGAATTTCATAAAAATATATGTCAATATAGCTGATTTAATGCAAGCATCTTTAGAGGTTATAGAATTAGGCAGATTTTAAGGCTATTTGCAGCAGGTTTTCAGTAGCAGTTCATATTTAATTTTCCAAGGTGCCGTTTGGTATTTAATGAATATTCATAAGGTCTGTTCCCTTCTAAAACTAAAAAGAGGTTTTCTTGAGTCCTGTTCCTTTCCTCCTTAAAAGTTTAATTTTAAAAGGCTCGAGTCCTTTCAAATACCTCCTATTGAATTCTTTCACTTGGACTAAGGTACCTCTTGGGTATTACTTTGTCAGAATGAGGTTTGTTTAATGATCATAGCATTAAAACCTCATGCTCTGAAGACATGCATTAGCACACTGGGGAACATGGCGTAAAAACAAGAAGTAAAGCAGGGTTTCTCTTCTTCTTTCCTTTCTTTCAATAAATCACACATCAATAAGCAGTTACTTAGACATCGTCTTTACTACTTTGTCAATGGACCATTTTCCCCAAAATGGCTATTCCTTAGTCATTCTATGCCCAGTCTTGCTCCTGTTAATGCTGAGACATTGCAAAAATCTTGATTTGTTTCAACGGTACAGGATAAGACCATCAAATAACAACTACCTCTCAAGAAGTCCCTAGTCATTTAAAAGTATCGCTGCCTGACAAATTCAAAGTCACAAATGCACACTGAAAGCAAGGTCCATTTCTCAGGTTTGCCCCCTGGATCATACTGGTATAAAATGAGTGTAAAAAGCTGGCCAGTCAGAGCAACTTTTTATGTCCCTTCACACTGGTGTAAATGCCAACACCAGTTGTAGAGCCTTCAGTGACATGGCCCTACCATTACACTGCTTGCTTTGTTGTACAGGCCACTGTCATCTTTGTTCCCCCCTTTTTATTGTCTTATTTTTCCTACCACTGCTAATTCCTATCAGGTGCCCTTAGATCTCACTTAGTATTAGTCCTCCAAATTCTTTTGATTCTGGCTCTGGGTCCAACACCATGAAAATTCCCTCTGACCTGTTGCTGAATAAGTCAACCAAATACTCCACTCTCAGAACTCAAGGATCTTGTGTATAAAAAACTAAATAAATAATTTCTTATTAGACATTTCCACATTTAATTCTCCCTAACTGGCTGCAAAATGCATTTCACTGATTCTGAGGTACTCAGTAAATACTCAGCAAAACATAGAACCACAGAAGAATTCAGGTTGGAAGGGACCCCAGCAGATTTCTAGCCCAACCTCCTGCTCAAAGCAGGGTCAGCTATGAGATCAGATCAGGTTTCTCAAGGTTTTATCTAGCTGGGGCTTGAAACCTTCCTAGGACAGAGACTGAGCCACCTCTCTGAGCAACCTGTTCCAATGCACAACTGTCCTCATGGAGAAAAAGTTTCTCCTTATGTTCAGCCTCAGCCTCTTGTTTCAACTCAAGTCTGACGTCTCTCATACATCACTTTGAAGGGTCTAGCTCCGTCTTTTTGATAACATCCTTCTACACACTGGGGGCTGCTGCTAGTCCCCCCCATCCCACCCTGGCAAGTTGCCTGTTCTGCAGGCTGAACAAGCCCAGCTCCCTCAATCCCCTGCTCACAGGGCAAGTGCTCTGGCACTGGAGATCCAAGAATTGGAGTCTAAAAAGTGCAGAGTAAAGGGGAATAATGACTATCCTTGATCAGCTTGCTATGCTCCTGTTAATACTGACCATAATTCTGTTAGCATTCTTTGCTGCCAAGGCACAACACTGGTTCATTTCATCTTCCTGGCTATCAAGACCACAGGTTCTCTTCACCAAAGCTGCTCCCTAGCCAGTGAGCCCCAGGCTGGATGGGGCTTGGCCTTCTCAGCTGCAGAACTTTGCATTTGTCCTTGTTGAATTTCATAAGGTTCCTGTTGATGCATTCTTCCAGCCTATGTCTGGTCCCTATGCCTAGGTCCCTACAAATGGCAGCCCTCCTCTTGAGTCTGTTGACTGTTACCCCCAATTTGCTGTCACCTGCAAATCTGATGAGAGTACACTCTGTCCCATGGCATCGTCAAGATCACTGCTAATACGAAGACCTTTTTTCTAGGTAAATCACCAGATTAAGCATTTTTTTCTTACACATCTGCAGCTGCTCTTTGTCAAGAGTAGTAAAAAGGTATAAAATCTGCACAAAGGAAAGGACATTTTGGGTTGCATTTTTTGCCCCCAATGCAATAAACTGTAATCAGCAACTAACAGTCCCAAGTAAAATGCCACAATTTTCAACACCTATGGTTAACAACTCTTAGATATGTTTGCCCAAGACAATTTTCCTGGCTCATGACCATGCCTTAGATTTTATCTTCAAATAAAGTTTAAATTTCCTTTTCATGTCACTTTCTTCAAGTTCTTTTCCATCATATTTTTCCATATCAAAGCAGCCTGTAAAGTCACTTTAATTCCTGAGAAATTTTGAACAATCACATCACTTTTCCATAGCCATATCCGGAAACAGTTACACTACCTTAGCTTAATCTTCACATTAGTTTCCATGCTCCTTTCATGCTCTACTTTTTTTGAGCCACAAATCCACTGTTCTATCCCCTTATTAGATTTCAAATAATCGGAGTCACAGAGACCAACAGCACTGGAAATATCCTCCCGAGTTATTGATTTCACTCATAATATTATCACAATATACTTTTATAAAATCTGTACAAACATTGATCGCATTTCTTCTTTTCTTTGGTAGTTACTGAATTGAAGTTATTTTCTTTCCTGCAGACTTACTTTCTAACACTGTTACTAATATTTTCCTTATATCTCTTTTGTGTAAAATAAGAAGGATTGATCTTGATTCTTCTTTTTCACAGAGGTCTATAAAGTTCAAAGTTTTGCACATCTGCAATGAAACTACAAGGTTTCCATCTATGTTTATCTTGAAATGAAACCAGCTTTTTCTTCCTTTCAACTTCATCTCACAGTGCCTTAATTCTAAAAAGAGACAATATGATAGTAAAACAGTACTAGAAAAAATTAAAAAATAGCTTCAATTTTTTCTGGTAGCGCTCTGGATGCAGTCAGCTCTGTACAGATGGGTGGAGACACAGACTACATTCCTATTGACTGCGTTCAACAGATGATGACTTAGAGGAAATGAGCACAATGGTTATGTACTAAAACTCAACGCTTACCAAACCAATACAAACCACCTCTCACATGTAAGTGTGTATGCGTATTCATGGCTACATAGTAAACAAATATTGGTAGTTTAGTTTGCCATGTTTGCAGTCTTTCATGTATTATCAGAAAGGAAAGAATAGCAACAGGAATCAATGGAAAATTTGAAACACCACGAGTACACGTATATGAACAGACACTGATTGAAACATGCATTAGTTAACAATACATTATTGTTAAGAATGAGATTTATATGTGAAACTCAAATCTCTGCTTGATATTAAATGGCTGAATGCCAATTCCCACTTTTGTACACCACCACTTCAGAGAACAAATCAGTGTTCCACATTAAACTTTTTACAGATTAGTTACTGCCTGAGATTTGAGTAAAAATGCTATTTAACTCCCAAGTTACATCTGGTTTTATATTAAGCCAGTTACTCTGCTAAACTGATGTCAGTTCAAAGTGGTCAGCTAAAATAGCACTACAGCAAACCGAGTAGGAGTTAACAAATCAAGCATATCAACAAAATCAATATCAACTTCTAAAGTAACTAGGAAAATAAAATACAATGATGCTTTTTAATACAGTCTTCTAAGACAAGACACCAAGTGTTGAAGGTTTGGAGGTCCTGCAGGTATTTGGGGGACAAACCATGATAGAACAAACAAATATTTTTTAGACTAGACAAGTAAAGTATGTGCAAGTGGGAAGCCCCCTATCCGATAAAGGAAAGACTGCAAGAAGGAACGATTGTACCCAAGCTACGCTTGGGACAGAAATCTGTTTCATTGGCTGGAAATAGTAGTTTAGATTGACACTAGGAAAATACCAACTTTAAGGACCATAAAATACTGGAATAGAGATGTAAAAATCTCCTCCATTGCAAATTTTCCAGAACAAAGTTAGACAAACATCTGTCAGAAATGAACTTGCTGTATTGATCCTGCCTCAGCCCTAGGGAGGAGCTCAGTTGGGCTTGCTTCCCATCCTACATATTACGGACTCTAAGTTTAATTAAAAAAAAAAAAAAGGCAAAAAAGAATATGAACTCAAAGTTAAACACCTCGATGAAAAACCTCATTTACATTTTTCCTCATAGGACATTTCTTAATGTTTAAGGTTTTTTTTTTTAATTTATTTGGAATGAACAGGGTGTGGCCCTTACCCACGTACAGACTGACTTCTTTCCTCATTATATTAACCGTGAATAATCTGAAATTTATCTTTTAGAGAGATCGGGAAATCACTTACCACATCCTATGAAAACTGATATATTCCCCCTGCTCTAAACCTTGCAACTCTCTAGTCATACAATCAACAAAAAGCCCTCAGTGCACAGTCACAATCTATTAACAACAAAGTAAAACAATTTGCCATATTTTAATGAAGTAAAATATTTCTGATAGTGCATACTTTACCAGTTATGTCATGCTGTTTGAATGACTCACTGTAGATTTGATACTGGTTAGGGCAATGTTTCTTCAGCCATTTGCAGACATCCTGCTGGGTCCATAACGCCACAGGCTTGGTCAGCTTCACAGTCCCAGACTAGAAACACAGAATGAAGAACAGAAATGATGTTCAGTTCGCACACGAGTTTCAGAAATATTAATCTGTGACATTCGTATACGATATTAAAATAATAAATGCAAGAGAAGAGCTGCTCTGACTAGCAGATATCCAGTAATCACCAGCACGTTATACAAGGCCCAGCTATTCAAATACATCATGGAGGAATCACACAGAGTGAAAGGTACTTTAACGTTATTTTGGATTGCATACATGTTCCTTGCATCACGCAAACATATTGCACCATGTCTTACTTGAATAACAGTTTAAAGAGTGACCAACTCTGACTGCACCTGAAGGGCAATAGTTGCAGCCTTTGAAGCCTTCAAATTCACAAGAGGGATGTATGTTTGTGTTCCAGTTTGGATATAACCATGGAAAACCAGGAGTATCCTCAGGCCAGGCATGTTCCTCAACTACAATTAGAAAAGATCTTGCAACAAAGCCCTTTAGTACAAACAAGCTTAAAGACTGGTTCTGCCTGGGAAAAGGAGACTACACACCAATGGAGACAGAGCTGGTGATATTGGTTCATACTGAGCATTTCAGCTGACATTATTCCTAGTTTGAGTGATGTTTACAAGCAGTTTTAGTTTTTCTGCTTCCTTTTTACCTTTAATCCTCCTACAATCACCAATATGTGAAATAAGTAGGACTCCTGCTCAAAACAGTCTCCTCTTTATAAATAAAAGACCACTGTTCAATGCTTTCCTGAAAATTCAGTTTTATAATAGATTAACAGTTTATACATAAAACATTCATAAATTAAGTCAATTGCATTATCATATGTATAAAGTCACATTTCATTTAATCAAACAATTCACCTTTGCACATACACTGTGTTTAACCATATAAAAATGCTGAGTTCTAGATGACCTGAACTGCAGGGATTTAAAGCCTCTTGTCAAAGTAGGCAAAACAACAACAAAAAAAGAAAATATATTCAAAGTTGGGGGTTTTTTTGTTTTTTGTTTTTTTGGTTTGTTGTTTGTTTTTTGGGTTTTTTGGTTTTTTTTTTTTTTTTTTTTTTTTTTTTTTCAACACAGTCTGCCCAGGAGACTAAGAAAATCTTAAATAGATGGGCGGTTATTACCAACAATAAATGTTTAACATTGGACATTGCTGATGTAAGTGGGTGTGAACACCAACGTATCCATTTACTTCATGATTTCGTCAAAGAACTGAGTCTACAGAATAAAATCAAAGTATCTTCATTTCCACGCCGTGCATGCAGAATACCTGTCCTCCAGCTCCTTGGTGGTGCAGAAGGTTCAAGAGAAGTTTTTCTGCACAAATTTGAGGTGAAGGGGAATGTCATCTCAACCATTCTTCTCCATTAGGACTCATGGTGGATTCCCTCGATATTGCCAGCCAAGGTTTATTCCAGTAGTTATGCAGCTGTATTTTGTCAGACAGACCTTTTCAAAGTTGCTCTGAAATTTTCCTTTACTAGAAGCCCAAAGGATCAAAGCAGTTTTAAGCTAGTGCTTTGCATGTCTTATTAAGTCCATAAAGTACATCATGCAAAGATACTAAGTTAGGGCCAGGGAATATAGCAGAGCTAAAATTCCAACAGGCAAACAGATCTTGGATTTCTCATGCCCAATTTTCCCTCTCTCTTTTTCATTGCCTGGGTAGAAGTTAAATAAACAGCAGGAAAATTATAGTTTAATATATAATACAATGCACATCCCTTAGCTCAACCTTTTTTGTTTTGAACAAAACCACACTTGCCAGAAACACGAATCCTGTTTCAAACACATGAACAGGCACCATCCACATTTAGAGGTATCACAATAATGCACAAAACCACCCCAAATAATTCATTTGCATCTTTTGTTGCCACCCACCAACAGGCAGAAGCCTGACAGACAGACTTGGCGTCCACAAAAAAATAAACTTCCAGAGGCATTGATGGTGCACTATAACCAGGACAGTGCTTGCTCTACTGCTGTCCTTTGTGAGAAGCACACCAGTCTTCTGGACATACAGAAACCCACTCTGGACACTGCATAGGTCTGCAGAAGGGGCAACCTCTGTAGGGAGAGCAAGTGCCCAGTAACTGTTCCTCATGCAACTAGGAAGATCAAAGGCTCCTCTTTGAACTTCTCTAGCCTACTTGTTACTGCTATTTGAGTCAAAGAAGAAACTGCATTCCAATGAAGAGCTCAATACTATGGTATCAGTTAGCTGATTTTTATTACACGCATATATAAATGCGTGTCCTTCACAAATACCTCAAAGAAAAAAAAAAACAAGTAAAAATAGCCATATAACACAAGCAGTCTCTCTGATTCCATAGAAATCTCCAAACAACAGGGTCAAGACTTCAACGTGTATCTTTATATGAATTATTGCTTAAATTTAAAGATATTTCATGAGCATTGGAATTTTTGAAGACTAGAGGAAAGTCTGTCAGCCCTTGAAAAATAAATTGTTAATGGCTTTTCTTGTACATCATAAAAATACTTAAATTACAAATATTTGTATACAAATATATATAGCTAGCTATAGATTTACAAGCTATTTATTCCTAGCTGAAAGTACATGAATAGTGACAAATGTTTTAACTAAGAGGTTGCTCTTTTCAGTCCAGCAACTATTCTCCTCTTAAAAGGTTTAAGCACCATCAAGTTAAATATCTGAAGAACAAGTTTATCAGCAATTACAGTACAAATTTAACATTTCCCTCTGTGCTGTAGAATTGAAAGGAAGTTTCAAATGTAGCTATTATGCCATGCAATATACAGATCACTGCACAGCAAACATACATGCTGATTTTTTACTGTCAAATGCTCAGAATTATGGTTGAAACATGTTTGACTTAAACTTATACAGCAGTCCAAAGAGGAATTTTTACATAGGCATCATCAAGCTCTATGTTTAATTTTCTAATTCCTAAGGACTTGATGAGTTAGAGGAATACAGGGTTTTTAAAGCAATGGTTATAAAGAGTGTATTGTCGCTTTCATTTTTGGAATATCATACCCAAAACATTTTCCAACCAGATGCTCTAAATGAAAGGTTATTAAAAAATATGCTTCCCTCCCACAAAATTCATTTGTTAGTTTCTTCCCTGCTCTAAAGCTAGATCTTATACTAAAAAACTTCCCAGTAAACCAGGGAAAATTACCCTTACCATAAACATACCTACCAAATGAGTCCCCTGCCACTAACTATATATAAACTATCTAGACAGGTGGAAAACATATTATGTTTTACTGTATTTCTGTTTATCAGATCAGTCAAACAATAAGCCATAGTGATTAAAATAAAATAATATATATATTAAAAAAAAAACCAAAACAAAAAACAAAAAAACACCTTTGGTCCAGTCTTCCCTTTCATTTTCCTGACATAAACTCATCCTAAGATCACCCTTTGCTGGCAACACTTTAATAGTTTTAATCCTGCCAAATGCTATGCCAACTCATGTGCCAGATACAGATCTAATGAGAATAAGTCTTCAGTATTCTGATCTTTTCTTGTATATTTGAAGGAAAACCTGTTTCTTAAGGATTTTGTGTCAAACCCTTTCTTCTAAATTGCCTAACCCCTGTTTTTGCTATGTGTATCTCAAACTATAAAAATGACTCCCAAGAAGAAAAAAAAAAAAAAAAAGCATATTTAATACTTGACAGAATTTCATGGTCTCTTTGTTCCATGGTGCAGAGAAGACAGTGCTTAAAATCACCAACTCAAGAATAAATAAAAACCAAATCAAACTTACACCCTGCGCACTACTAGAGAGTCTATTTCAGTATTCAGAATAGCATTAGCAACCAAGCCCTACTCTTCCTAAGCAATGACATACAAGTTATCTCTTCAGCTTTCCAGGTGCAGTTTACCAAGCCTGCCAAATGTGAAGGTCAATTTATTCACCAGAATTTCTTTATTTATTGTATTTTACTCCAGAAAAGAAAGAAAGGCTTCTGTATTTTTGACTGACAGAGGATTCAATCTCATTATTAAAACTACTTTACGTACTATGAGCCAAGTTATTTAGAAGAGCTTCTTCAACCCAAACATTTTGTGCAATAACGAATACACTCAGATTACAAAATCCAGCGATTGTGGAGATCAGGATCCTCAGTCAAACAGGGCTGCAGGTCTGCTGGAAGAAAGCTGCTTGATACCATTTGTAACATCATTTTCCACCATACTGATCCTGACATATAAGCAAAGTCAATGCATATTTACATTCAAATTTATCCAAAGTCAGGCCCTACAGTTTCTGCATAAAAAATGCTTGTATGAAAGAGATGGATAAAAGAGGTGCTGCTCAAAGCATTAAGGCAGATTCTGCTCCAACAGAGATCACGAGAGACTCTGCTCTAGAGTTTACAATTTAACTAGAAAAAGACAAAGCAGGACCAATTTTGTTACAGCTGTGTTTGTCAAAGGACGTAGGCAAGGCAAGGCTGCAAGGAGCACCATTGTTTATCAGACCAGCAGTGTGGAGCTCTGCCAGCTGTGTTTCAGACACAAAGAAATCTTCACACAGAGTAGACGTGGAGTACAACTGCTCAATGTTGAGCCATTTTGTTAACCCAGTTAGGCAGTTCAGGAGAAAAGGGGGCTGACAGCTCTGAGGGGAGGTATGGGAAGAGCAAAGGAAAGAAATAATAAGGTCACTGCCACCTAGTAGGGAAAGAGAGAGTGAGATGGGTGGCTGTCAACCCTAGAATAATGCAAAGTCAGCTGGGGCAGGAAACATTAAAACATGTCAGAAAACTATTGATATGTCTGTGATCAGAGAGAGAGACTGGGAGGAAAGAAATGGGATCACTTCATGCATGAAGTTGAGAAGGGAATATTTGTTAAAAAAAAACATAATGTCTTCTGCAAGCAAATGATAAAGGGCCAATGATATATTTAAAAATTAGAAAAATAAAATTTCATGTGTATCTGATATAGATACATGTAGCAGAGAACTTAAACCACACAACTCCAAAAGCTATCGAAGTTATTGTCAAATCTTTCAGGCTGCTCCGGAAGCAAGACTAACAGCATCATCTTCATTGTTTATGACAAGAAGCAGCAGGAACAGCAATGCCCGGTAAGAATTTCAAAAGCATGATTTTTTTAACCATGCTTGAGTTATATTTCTAAAACTGAGAAAATAAGAATCATTTTCATATATTCCAAATTACTTCTCCAACATTAAACTGCCTATATAGAATTCAGAATCAATGACTAACATAAAAGCTGGTTTCTGTTCTCGAAAGAACAGAAGAAACGAGCCAGGCTTGTAAATGTGTTTATATATGATATCTTAAAATATTGAAAAATCTGGAAAGGACACATTTTGGTTTAGAAATACACTTTCTCAGATAGTCATACTTACAGATTTTTCCAGCAAAGACTAAAGAAAATTACAGTAATAAGCAGACACCCCATAAAACCACTGAAACCTCCGTTGTGTTGGGTTCCTATCTGTGTTATTGAGAATTTTAATACTAAGAAGAGATGAAAACAACAAACAAAAGGAAATGTGTTTATTTAAAAAAAAAAACACACAAGGAAAATACTGTAAGACACCCTCCCTTTTATATTGATGAAAGACTGAATGTTTAAAACTTTAATTGGATCAGAAATTCAAATAGTCACATTCTAATTTATTACTTAAGTCACTATGAAAAACAAAAAATCAGTATGGAGTATGGCAAATGAACTATATTTTTAAAAAAATCATTGCAATTTAGTTTAAAGCACACTTTAAAGGCCAACTTTGCACCAACTTTGGTTTAGCCAAGGCATAAACCCAAATGCCACCCAGGAAGGATTAAAATGGAGGCACTACAGCAGCTATCATGCAAGTCATACACCTATGACTGATCAACACACAGTGTCCACTTTGAATGAAAACTGTAGAGACGCAGGAGACCTACCAAGACTCCCAAATCGTGCTGGAAGTGTGATCAGCTAGTGCATTGCATTCCCTGAGTTGCAAGCTTGTGTCTCACATTTGCAGCCCCAAACTTACTTGTTCCACATGGCAAGATGCAAAATGCAACTGGTTGGCCTAATCTATGACCCCCTGACCATTGCACAGAGTCATATAATGATGCCATGAGCAAGACTTGGGGGCTGTGCAGATCCCAGGGCCCTCACATCTATTAACACAGCCTGATGCTCAAAGCATGCTGCCAGAAGCGGCACCCAGCCCACATCTCAGCCCTTCCCCCATCACTCCCATGCATGTTGTCCTACACGTGCTTCCTCCTTCCCTGGTCCGGTCCACTGGCACATGGCCCCACCACTCTGCCTGACATCAGGTCCACATATGGGATCCCACAAAGGACAAGATCAGTTACAAGAAGTTATTTCCCACTACTGGTCAGTAGAAGGATTGGAGTAGAGCTATAATACCTTCTGGTTCACCTAAATCCACGTTCTCAGAATATATTTTTTTTTAAGAGCAGCAACTCAGTGCAGCCAGCTTGCTGTGTCCCGCAGGAGCGCAAATAGAGTCCAGACAAGGTACCCAAGGCCCCAGGAGAACCACATCCTCACTGACTCTGAGCTAGTTCAAACATACCTGAAGCCCAAGGAGAGAGACAAACTGGATCCACAGAGAGATCACTGCCCGCCCAGTCCAGCCACTGACCAGATGGGGACGGTCCTCTGGCATCATGGCAGAGAGAGGAGAGAACAGAGTTAAAGAGGGAGATGAGGACACCTGAGCAGCACCACCTCAGGGCTCTGAGCACAAGGTGAACAGGGCCGGGTCAGCCCTCTCCAGGAAGGACCAGGTAGGGGAAAGACTGGGGACTGGCAAGGAAGCCATGGAAGCTGCGAGAGAAGTGGAAAAGTTCCTGTAAAGTAGATTTGCTATTCCTAGCCTCCTGCTTTCTGGAGGAAAAGAAGAACAAATTCCACTTCTACGAGGGCCTCCCTCCCGTATTAGCAGGAGCAGTCCACAGCCTCCTGTCTCTTTCATTTACAGAGTCTGTTCACCTTTCCATAACCCCAAGGACCAAGTCAGCCCCTGGCTTCTTTTTGTTGCCTCCAGTGGACTGCTGTACATTGCTGTCCCTACCAAGAGACTGCTCTGGCAGTGCTTAAAGACAGATCTGCACAAGGAGAAACTTCTACCCCAAGGTCCCAAATCAGTGTAGCACCATCACTTGTGCAAAGACCGATGAACGAAGAGGGAGGTTTTACCTGGCTTTCAGGCAACACCAGGACTGACCCAATTCCAGTACCTTCTGTACCGGTGCCACAAGCTTAGGTGTACTACAAACACACTGCAAAAGGGGGAAAAGGAAACAAATTATAAAAAATAATGAGATTAATCTGGAAAGTAAGAAGTTGTTAGAGGGAATTAACTCCCTCTTAAGGCTGTCACAAGTATAACCATCAACAGGAAAGGATAAAGTTGTCCAGAAAAATATCACTGAGCGTTATCCTGATCGGGATAAAGACAGTATTGAAAAAACAAGCAAGGATAAATAAAGTGACACATTTCCTGTGAGAGTACTGTCTTTCAATGAGATATCACACTCTGAAAGCACGAATCGTGACTGGCAGATGCCAGTGTTGAGATAAATGGCAGTGGCACTATCAGCAAACTGTGAAGAACTGAAGTGTCAGGATGAGAAAGGAAAAGACAGAGTACTCCTCAGCATTGTCAAGAAGCTTGCCTGACATCATTCTAATTGCTATCAAAAATCCTGAAAGCCACAACCGGGACTGACAGGCCAACAATGCTTAAAATAAAATCACAAGTTGGACCAGGAGCACAATCAATTTTAGGTTTTGACAGCCAAATCCAAATCAAAGAGTATAACGTTTTAAAATTCACTTCATCTTAAAACACTGCATTTTTAATCTTGCCAACTAAAGATCCATTTCACTCAGTGCAGAAGATTCCTTCCAGTCCAAAAATTAAATATTTGCTTTTGGATACTTGCAGAGAAAACACAGAGAGGTAGAGTTACTATGTCAGGGGGAGGGTTCCTACTTCACAAGATACATCAATTGTTTGATACTTCTTCACTGATGTGGCTTTGATTCCCCTTCTCTACCTGAGACAATTCAAACCTGTCCAAGTCTGGGCTCTAACCATCACTGCCTTATATCATAGATTACAGTCTTCACAAGCAAAGACAGATCCTCCTGCTTTTACAAACAGAAACCTACTTTGTATCCTGCATAGACCTGGAGAACAGACAATTTCTGTTCACACAGCAGGTGCCCTACTAGCATGCCTTGTGCAGCTATGAAGATAAAAGGTTCCTCCTTGAACTTCTCTAGCCTGCTTATTAACACTATTAAGTCAAAGAAGAAACAGAATTAATTTCAATTAACAGCCCTATATTAACAGCAACTTACAACAAGTAATTAACTAAACTTTATAACAAGCACATGTTCTTTATTGCACTTAACCATCCACTACAGCAAGAATAAAATTCGAGACATTCACCCTCAACATGGTGCACATAACTTGCGGGTTAGCTCATCTTTTATTCTGTCTTAAGTACTACACCCACTGCAAAGAAGATTTATGGCATGAGTCTTCATCAGAGTACTCTGTTCAGACTGGTAGTAGGCGTAGGAGAGTGCCCCATCTTGGTGAAAGCTGTAAGTTCAAATTCATTCAGGTACACGTAGGAAAGCAAACAGGAATATCTAATAACTAAGACAGTGATGAAATGTAGCTCCCGCTTTTCCAACAGTTTATCCGCAACTCAGAAATACCATCAGAGCAACTGAAATTCCACTTTTGAGGAAGTTCAGTATTTGTCAAAAATACCAGGTCTACATTAAAATAAAAAAAATAACACCAGCCAAAACCTACCTATACTACAAAACTGACAGTTCTTTAAAGGACTCTCCATTCTCACTTCTTTTTTTTAAACCAATCCTGGCACCTCTGCAAGGTGCATCTTAGGCAGTTACATCTACAGTTGAACTAACAGAGACTGCTTATCAGGAATTCCTCTAAAATAAATATAAACCAGGTGTATAAGTAGGTCCACTGCTTTTCTTAGAATTTCTCACATACTTAAAGATGGTCGTATAGAAGAATTTAGCTAAAATACAGCCTGTAGCAGCAACAAAATCCACTGGCCAAACCAGGCTGGAAAAATGTTTAATTTGCACAAAAATATCAATAATATACTGAAATCTTATTGCTCTTTAATTACAGAATAATAAACAGCAAAAGACGAGAGCTAAAAATGTAAAGATCTGAAGGACAGCACAAAGTTTTGATTTTATACTTTCAAATTCAATAATAAGAGTTAAAGGAAGTTGGTCAGCCTGTATTTGTTTTGTGGATCATGAAAATGTTTCTGACTCATAAGCACATATATTTGGTGATGCCTTATATACAATTCTTCAGTCACTTAATTGGATTCTTTCAAAACCAGCTCAATTACCAATAGTTAGCAATAAGAATCACAAAACAGGCTGCCTCGAAATGAGAAGAACTAGACAGGACCATGACTGTTTTAAATGTACCTGTTTCATATTCACGTTATCCTTACTAACATGGATATGAACTGAAATGTGGCAATTAAAAATTATGATGTATAGCTTAATGGTAGAATTTTCTAAGGCTTATAAAAATTAATTTTCTTTACCAGGAATACTACTATAATACAAATAGGTCTTTATTTAATGGGAGAAAAAAAAAAGAGGTTGTATAGAGCAGTACTCTGTTCTTTCCAGAGATTTCAGCTAACACTAGTAACAAAACATAAATGTATATCTAAAATCCCAAGTCCTTCTCCTTACAAATTAAATTTAAAAAAAAAAAAATCTTCCTTATATTTCTAAATGTTCAGGATATTCTAATAAAAAGGTTATTCAAATACAGGCTAAGCCTAATCTCAGAAACATGTACCTAACAGTGTCAGCGGGGGTTATGTGCTTTTTGGGGACATACTTTTTAAAGAAAAACACATCTATGGCATAATATTGCTTTTGCTAAGGCAGTATACCTTTCTCTAGGGGAGTTGTCATTAATGATACTGGCAGAATTTTTTTATTCTTGGGATTTACTGGTAGAGTTACCCTGACATAATCAATCTGTCCAGCACAGACCACACCTCAGTCCTTCTAATTACAGTATTCTGTCGAGAAGATACTCGACCTGTCACAACCTAGGGTTTGAGAAGTAGCTGTGTATTTTTTTTAATAGCTGCTGTATGTCAGAGGTGAAGGGTACAGTCCATTTTTTGACGTTAAAGAGACAGACAGTGAAGCATTTCTATATGAGAAGAGCTATAATAGAAACTGTTACATCAGCATTAGCAGGTAGTGAGGTTAATTCCGCCATTAGCTCAACAACACTACATTTGTACAAGGAGAACATCTAACATCCTGAGAGGATCTTAATCCCTATTAAATAATGACAGGTTGCTTTCTTACAAGGTTTACTCCTTCCGAGTGAATCACATTTTTGGCACCTTTGTTTACAGCAGATGTGCCAATTAAGAGGCTTGTACTGTAAGAAGTAGTATAACCTTTCCATGCCAACTTTCAGTCTTTAAGGATAGGCTCATTCATATGCAGAAAGCAAGTGCAGCAGCCAAGACATTTTATACCCCAATAGCAATCAAAGTTTTCTAGATATCTTTGCCAGTTGACTCTTAACTATGTGCTCTTGAGCCAAATACATTTTGAGGAGAACAACTTTATAGGCCAGACATGTACATGAGTATGAATAAGAAAAGGTCTCTGAGCCTCAGCTGACAGGTCAACCTCTTGCTTCCCAGTAAGACATTTTCCACTTCCAGCAAAGGCAGGAATAAAAAGGCAAATGTTGATAGAAGAGGCAGATTAGCCCAGCCAACTGATTCACACAATAGCGTTGCAATGCCTGTGCAGAAGGTCATAATGGATTTCTCAACTTAAATAAATATCTAGAAGGCAGATACACTACTTATTTTTCAAAACAAGCAGGGCACTTCTGACATCAATGTAATTTCTTGCTAATTACTTTTGAGAAACTAGTCTTCTCTCCCTCATAAGGGAATTCCTGTATTCTCTTATCATCCCTATGAAGTCCTATATTAATAAAAAGAGCTTAAGCACCACAATGCCCTTTTACCCCCTTTATTAGAGAACGCAAAAAGCCTCAAACCAAGATTCACGGACAGCCCCTTCTGGCTAGGAAGTAGCCTAAGTTAGCCAACAAGAAGATACAGAAAAAGCCACAGAGCGCAAGTCCCATATTCACATCAAGGCCAGCCCAGGCCAAAGGGAGACATCTCTTCTCACTCACAGGAAGCATCTCTTCTTCTAGTGCAGCAAATAAGCTTGAAAGCAAAAGAAAGGTCAGAAGCTTGTCCTTATTTTAAAAGGAAACAGAAGGATGTGGCAGCAGCACCATCTCTGCTCAAAAAACTGAAGATTTGGAGCTATACAGCCCACATAGATGGAACTTGGCAGACCAGAATGGGGGGGAGGCAGAGGTTAATATTGTTGCCATGCTCAGAACTTATCTCCTAGATCAGGCCATTCATGGGAAAATGGGACTTTCCCAGGAACATCCCAGCAGGCACCACAGGGAGGCTAAGCAGAGGACAAATGCCAGTCAAGTGAAAATTTGCATTTTTGGTTCCAGGTACAATTTGTAAATCCAGCCCAAAATGTCCCAGCAACATCTTCCTGGGGAAGGCAGCTGTGAGATGTCCCTAGAAGTATGGAGTTGAGATTTTCAACAAAAATATTATTCCCACCTGACCCCAATATAAGGAACTTGGGTCATAAGGAGATGAATGTGAAAGAAGGGCTGAGAGAAGGTAAATTAAGCATTGTGAGGAATTATATTAATCTGCTGTAATGATATATACAATATATATCCTTTCTGGAGAGACATCTGTGGAGGGATATCTAAATCAATGTGCTGGGAAGACAAACTGGCCCTGAATAAGAACTAGAAATATTTTAATTACATTTCTGAAAGGAACTCAGTTCCCTTCTCTTTCTTGGATCATTTGCTTGCAGTTTAAGATTACATGAAAAATGTACGCTAATCCTTCAGTTTCTGTTTGCGGAAAGACCAGTAGTGTCAGGCAGTGAACAGCAGGCAGTTCTCAAGATTCACTCCAGGCACAAATTCATCTCACAAGCCAAAATTTAACTCTTGGTTAAGTAGCTGATGTTCTATACACAGACCACTGCATAAAGACCCACATAACTTCAAGCATCTCAATTTCCCATTAGGTCTGCCATGCTGTTCTGCTGCCCAGATCAGGGCTTTCATCTCAACAGCAGCCTTTGGCAAGTGATATTTTTACACAATTAACACATTTAACTTTTTTCCCCCAGAGCTGGCATATTTTCTGAATAATAAAAAATGCAGGCAGGTCCAATAATACTTCAATCACATTAGTAAGCAAATCTTCATTTTTATGCAGCTTTTTATATTCATCCAACTACCGATGAATAAATGAGTCCAGGTAAAACTCACAGTTGCATTGATTCATTTAAGTCCTTTCAAAGAAGCATTACATTTAAAAAAACCTCATTCCTATCTATCCAGAAACAGCAGGTAAAACTGCAAAGTTAATATGCAAAAGAAAACTTCACAACTGCAGATGACTTGCCAAATCTGCTTTGCAGTTTTATTTTAGACCACGTCATTGCAGTGTCTTACAGGGCAGTTGCCAGACTGAATTAGTCTGCTGTATATTCTGCAATCCACAATGTTTGTACAAGGTTTTTATGCTGGAAGCTTCTGAATTTGTCCAAGTTCAAAACAATACACGTTCACAAGCAAAAGTTGTTGTTGAAAAAATTCAAGGATGGAGGATGTTTCAAAGGAACCTAGTCAACACTTACTTTTTTTTTTTTTTTTTGGCAGTCCCTCAAAAGCCTCCGTTTTCTAATCTCCCAGACATCAGAATTCAGAGAAATGAACTGTTACGGAATGTTACCAGACCTTTTACATGAAAACACAGCCAAACACAGGCAGCATGAGTAAATAGCTGATATAAAGAGCACCATCTACTGACAGGCAGCATTTTGACAGACCCAGACAGTTTTGCAAGGCACTGAATGGGGCTTCCAGATACTCTAGCTTCTAAGGAATTCAGCTTTCTCTTGGAGATGCGTAGCACTTTTCACATTTTCTTTCTCACCTGCGCTGTCTCTTCTATGCCACTTAAGCTGTTCTCCTGCTCGCGGCTCACGAGACAGCCCACTCGCTCCAAAATGCAGCAGCACAGCTCTAGCAGCCAGGCCCCCCCATCTTCCCATTTCTCTCCCATTTCACTTTGTCATTAAAGCTTCCCACGTGGAGCTGCTCACCCCTTGTACATAGCTGCTATACCACCATTTTACAATTATAAATTAACATTTTATTACCAGCTGTTTATGAGGACATGCTTCCAAAATCGCCTTAGTCAACAAGGATTTTCCACTGAAGTCGAACATTTTTGAACTGTCCCTAGATGAGATTCAATCACCTCGTGATTACTGAAAGCTTCAAGGTTTACTTCATGAGATGAAATATCCTTCTGTGTTCTCATGGAGGAGATTACATGGAGGTGGACATTTCTTCCTCACTTTTATCCTACTGCTGTTTTATTTCTTTGAACACACTACTATAACCTTTTATTATTTTACTACACAAAATTATTAGCAGATGTACATAAGAAAAGGCTGTTTCCTGTCAGACAAGAAAATATTATCAATATCCACAAATGGTTGTGATGCTATTCTCTTGGCTAGTAGTATCAGAAATAACCTTTAGAAATGCTATTTAACATCTTGATCACTTCTAAACTCAGGTATAATACACAGTAGAAATGCAGTGAACTATCATGGCACGTTGTTTGAAAGTACTTGGTAGCACTACCGCAATTACTTACTGTGTAAGATTTGTGTTGCAACACAGTTAAGAGCTAGATTTTATATATATATATATGTTTGGAGAGAATAAAAATAGTAAATTAGAATAACTTTTCTAATAAATTGCTCAAAATTCCCTGGTCCTAAAGGCCTTCACTAACAAACATAGGCATGACTTGTGATAATTAACCTTGAAAGTGAAAGTAGAAAAGAAATACTCACATGTGTTTTTTGCTTTCTGTTGCTTCACTGATTAAAACATCAATAACACATCTAAAGCTCATCACACATATTTTTATATTTCATGCAGATTCCAAAGGTCAATGAAACTCAATTTACTGGTTTTATACAATAATCCTTGTCAGTCTATTTAGGACAGGATTAAAAAAGAAACAACTGATATGAGCTTTGCTAAGGGAGAGGTTGTCGTCAATCTGTTTATACATGTGGCAGATAAATACCCATTAATAAAATTATTAGAGGAACTTTCTAATAGGTAGGAAAGTTTCAAATTCTACCTTGTTTTATAGCCCTACTTGCTTGTGTCAGCACAGTTTTATTATTCTAGTGTATTTGCATGCAGCAGCAACAATTTTCTGTTTCTACCTCTTCCTCAATTCCAAGATTTATAAATACAGTGGGATATTCAGACTCATCCCAGAAATTATTCTTCCTTTGCACTATATTTCATCCTCTGCAGTCAAATTCCCTTTTGCTGCACATATTCTACTATTTTGCCTGATCTCCATCATTCATCTACTATCCCTGCAGCCTATGCCTTCCTCGGCTTTTTCTTTTGATTCTTTGAGCTCAATCATATATCCCCGACTACCACATGGATAATTTCACAGCTCTCCATTCTATTGTTCATGTAATTATAGCACTTGATGCAGAGGGCTGCTACATTTCTCCGAACATAGAATATTTGCAATCTCCTGTTTCACTGTAAGATCACCCAATTCTCATCTCTTACACATTAGGACAAACTGAAGTATTTGGTAAAGCTGCTGAAGTGGTGTAAAATCAAAACACATGTGCTTATTAAGGTTACTACTCTTTTAGATTGATATCTCCTGTTCCTCCTCCTAATCTGATTCAGTCTCCCCCTAGCTCTATTTAGACCACACTTCCACAGACTTTTCTCTCAGCAGCAAAAGCAGCAAAGCAATACTCTCCTTAACTACTGGAGCATGGCAAAGTGATTAACATAAGCCAAATTAACAAGGATACACTGCCAAAGGGGACAGTTCTCACTGGTTGCTCTTGACCAACTAGTACAGAGTACTCTATCACTAATAAAAGCCAGAGTGAGATAATTCAGGTGGATGATAAATTGATCATCAACTCACTAAGGTCAAAGAACTGAGCAGTCAACTCAATAAAATGAGGGAAAGTAGGGGTCGGGGACTGAAACGTGGTGCAGGACACCACTAAATGGGGTGCTCCATTGTCAGCTTAGTTCAGCTAGGACACACTTGCACTTCCACTCCATCCTGCCCCCTCTCCAACCTGGTAGAGAAGTCTTTGTAAGATCCTGANAAAAAAAAAAAAAAAAAAAAAAAGGGAGAGGGGTATGGGAGGAAGAAGATGATGAAGATACAAAAAAGAGTTAAATAAGAATTTCATCAACAATGACCTCTGCACTCTGGTGTGGTTCCCCCCCCTCCAGACGTCAGGCCTGTTTACATAACCTGACTACATTCTACAGTATTCTTTTTGGAATCAAAAGCTAAGACAACTTCCTTTCCAATTATTCTTCTTTTTGGCTTTTATCAGCATTTTTGTGTCCTTTGGAACCTGGAAACCAGGGCAGGGGAGAAAAAGTCAACAGGGGGGAAATAAAAAAAAAAAAAAAAAGGAAATATCTTAGACTGTTTTCCTCTCAGCAAAAGGCACAAGAGGCAATATGTACTAATGGACACATTCAACTAATTGAATTTCATCTGAATTTGAGAGTTTAACCAACATGCTGAACACTTACCTGATCTGAGCATTTCATTTGGCACTGTTCTTTATTTTTTTTCTCCCCTTCAAAAAATACTGTTTAAAAATGAAACCGTTCCAATACTAAATTATTTCAACAGAGAGTAAGGGAACATGAAACAACAGCTATGGAAAACAAAGCTGATAATTATTCAGGCAAAAAAACTTTTCCAAAATAATCTGCTACCAGTTACTATAGACAATTAGCTATAGTTTGCAAGTCATAAAGTAGCCTTCCCTACAGAAAAAGAAAAGAGTAGTGACAGTTTAATAAGCATGAACCTTAACAAGCACTTCAGATTCTTCTTCTACAGTCAACAATAAAGGTTTCAGGAAAGTTTAGTACATGGAATAACACTCAGTTTTCCTCATCAACTTCACAAATCATCATCTAATGCTGAAATGTTGACAATTAAGCTATTTGTTCTTTAGGACAAACCTGGAAAAAGGCAAAAATTCTGAGTCACCAAAAGAGAGGTAAGTTTGAGACAGTCATATCTCAAGGAGAACATACAATTGTGATAATCTTTATCTCCAGAAAAAGTTTTTCTATTTAATCAGCAAGGGTATTGATTATTTAAAAATACATCTTCAAACCTATACACAAGCTTTATTTAGATAAAAGACTATTATCAGCATAGGTGTGCTGAAGTTCAGTCACATCTACCTTTTTATAATGAAAACACATTCACAAAATCCTTCGCAATCTAAAGTGTATTGCTAAGATTGAAAGCAATCAGCCTTGAATGAAAGATGAATTAATAACAGTTCTACAACCATTAGATGCAGACTCTATTGTCATGCTTTTGTTTAAAGAAAGGAAAAAAGGGCAAAAAAAAATAGAGGGTGTCTAGGTCAGCAAAGTCATCAGTGGCTGATGGATGCACTTACAGACATTAGAGAAAAAAGGAAAATAGGCAGAACATAATACCCATTTATGAGATTCTCTATGTTAAGGATAGAAAAAAGGCCTCAAGATATGCAGTAACTCTACCTTGTTCAGAGCTGAAGGTTTTCTATTTTTAGATATGCATGTCAAGGACACATTTAACCCTAGAAGTGCAGCTTGATGCATCACCACAATATTCATTCCTAGACATTGGTAAAATTAGAAATATTCATTCTAACAAGTACATCTTCTGAGAACAGCCCCTACCAGTAATAACTACGATCTCTGGGTGAGGAACTAGAGGCAAGAGAGATGGAAGAATTGATGCTCCAGACCGTGTTAATGACTGCTAGCAGTTGTATGGCAACTTCCAGGTAGGCAGGAAATGCAACGTTTATGTTGTAAAAAATGGCCAATTTAACAGCTTCCTGTAACACAAAACAGCGGCCTTGCTCCCTCTCCCCAGCAGCCCAGGCTGCACACTCTAGCTGCTTCTGCTGTTGCAGCTCTTGAGGTTGCAAGGCACAGTCACATCTGTGAGCTGCTGTGGGACATAAGATAGGCATGGCTGCCTCCTGAAACCCATGTTGAGCTTCTCCCGCTGCATGCTTGCAGTCAGACTGGTGGGAAGCCCTAAGCAGATTCTGCTGGTTATTCAATCCGAATCAGGCATAGGCGGGCTTTAGTAGCACTGCACCACAGGGACCAGGATCAGCATCTCCTATGTTAGGCAACAGTTTGCAAGCAAGATCTACATCAGTCTTAACTGGCCGTAGATAACTCTTTGACTATAGTGAACTCTTTGCTCTCCATAGGGGAGTAGAAGAAGAGAAAACATACAGGCTCTGGGGGTAACAAGATCAGTTTGGCAGGTGAAGTGAAGACTGAACTGGTGGGCAGAAGATGGCTGTGTCAGTCTGTAGGGTCTCACAGGGCTGGCAGACTGAAGGTGATAGCTGGTATACTTAGAGAATAGGAAAACATCACAAGTTTGATGAACAGAACATAAGACAATTCAAAAGCTAAATAAGTAAATAGCCTAAAAACAGAAGGTAATCTCTTTTCTCTTCTTAAACTGTGGATTTGTTGAAGGAATTGGATTAATGTTCCATAATCTCTTAAAGGGAAATTACTTATGATGTTTGATGCCACTACCACCAACAGCATTTGTCTTTTCCAAGTGCCAAAGGCCTCAGCTGCACATTAACATTGACACCTCCCAAATTCAAAGAAACTTACTGTTGTACTGCTTCCTCCCTCCCTCTGCTCTCCCATTGCAAACTTACAACACTTCTTTTAGTTTAAGAGTCTGTCATATTTGGATATCATTCTTAGTTTTGAACTAACCCTGCAAATGCCCAGCGTGGTTAACGACAATATAAAAGCACCCCATCAACATAACTAGAAGCACGAAAGTACTAGAAGCAGGACACAGGCACTTAAAGCCATCCCCAGGCTGAATCACTATATCAAAGTTTCACTTAATGGCATCACAGCCAAGAAAACTCCATGCTACTTACAAATCAGTTGGTCAAAAAAATTAAAGAGGGATGTTCTCATTAAACATGACATTCTCCTTACCTTCTGCTTGCCCCACTGATAATACACAGCATCATAGAAAATGTCTGCTTTAACATTTGGGAGTTGTTTCCCTGCTCCCTGCAGTGGCACATCAGCTACACAGTAATCTGCAGCTGACTGTGGAATAGAGATAAAACAGAAACACTTCTGACTGAAGTCCACATTCAGAAATAGCTAAAAAGAATTAGTATTTGCAAAGTGTGAAATGAAAGCATACTGAAAAGCCTCCTCGATTTCAGAGGTCATTATTGTTGGCATTTTTGCAGTGCCTAGAGGTCCCAAATGAGACAAGATATCCCTCTGAGCCAAACACCATGCACATTCTAGTCCCCATCCACCAAATACTTCCAATCAAAATCAGAGGCATGACACAGACAAAGCACCAGTGAAGGCCTTCACCACTACCCACCACGGAAAACAGCTGGAGAACCTGTCCCATGGAGAGAAATGGGTACAGGCAGCAAATACGCTGCTGCATTTGTTATTCTCGGGCAGCCTGACCAAGCCAATGTTTTCCAGTTTTCAGGGACACATTGCAGAGCTTTTGGACAATAAATTTTACATACATACACATGCAAAAGAAAAAATTTTGGTAGCAAATTTATTCCAAATCTCAGTTTTCTACTGAAACAACAGTTTTAACTGGTCCTAATTATCATCATTCTTCTACAGTTGCAAAAACTGATCCACAGAGCAAGAACTTCACTTTTAGTGAAGAGCTACACGTTTCTAAACTCCAAGACCAGTTAAAAGAAAGGGGAAAAATGAAACACACACAAACACACTCTAATCACTTCCTTTTAATCCAAAAGACAGACTTTTTTTTCAGATTAAGCAGTATTTGCTTGCCAGAAGATCATCTTGAACATAGCCGTATACATGGAACTAGTCTATCCTGTTCAAAGTATGATTTTTGAGGTAAATGCAGCTTCTGAAATACAGTTTCCTAACGCAAGGTTTCACCTCCATCAGACGTTAATAGCCATTTCAACATCAAATGCAGAGGCTGGTTAGCTAGTAAGGCAGAGGACAGAACTGAGTTTGAGATCCGAATACCTAAACTCAAGTGTCAATGCAGTCCCCAAAGCGTAGACAGATTCAGCTGAGCAGTGCTCACTTCAGATGGGAGTCTGATCCCTCTTTACACTCCTCTAAGCATGCTGACTAGATCTCCATCAAATGTAATAGGAGTTTAGACACCTAGCTTACACACAGACGCTTAATTTAAGCTGCCCTCATCAGCAAGCTCAATTCCACCCATGGTAACTGAGGGGAAGACAGACCACTCTGCCCCAGGCCACCCTTTTCCAGACTCTCCTAATGAAATCCCTCCCCTCCTTAGCGTACCTCTGCACTGAGGGAAAGCTTGACAGGTTGATAACACAGAAACGCCCTTCAGACATTTTCAAGGCTATTACAGTCCCACACCCCGTTTGTGATTGTGACACATTTCACTCCTGGTGCTCAGCAATTATGTCATTTTTCAAAATGGAAAAGAAAAAAAGTTCCCACTTGTAGAGAGAAAGGTGGACTACAGCAACTGCTAATCAGTTTTGTCAGAAGTGTCCAGTGAACACATGTGGCAGATTAATGAAATTATTGTTATAACTCAGATGAGATGCACTATTTGCAGAACCTGCAATGCCAGCAGTGGAGCATTAAACTGCTTTCCCATTTTAAATGCTAAATTGGTTCTATAATACATTTGTAATCCCTCTCATCACAATGCTATTATTTTCTTTACCAGGCGATTCTATACTTTTCTTTCCCCATCAAGGCAGCTGTGTCATTAAAATACTACTTTATTTTTGAAGCAATCTCTATGAAGCCCTTAAAGTAGCTTCAAAGTGAAAGCAGAGGGTTTGGATGGCTTTGTGGAGCAGCTTCACAACGAGGCAAGAAGCAGAACTGGCACTGTAAGTACATTATGCATCCACACGCTGTATGGAATTGCTTTTTCCTCTAAAAGCCACTCCATCTTTTTATCTGTATTTCTTTTTCCCTGAAGAGAAGTTCTTTTAAATAATGTGTCTGTGTCTACATGTGTCTACAGTATCAGACACCCCACTTATTTCTAGAGCGCTACCACAGCTTTTTACTACTTATGTTTGCTAATATGTACTGCAATTGCTGCTCCTTTTCACACTAGTGTAATGGGACAGAACACAAATTTCACATTGATAGCTTTCACAGGACAACAGGAGCCAGATCAGACCACACTTCCCTCCTTATGCTCCCTCAGCTGCCTCTTTGTAACCATCTGCTCTTGCCTGCCCTGTACGAGGACTGTATTCGCTCCCCGCAGCAGAAAGCACCACTTCACTGTGCATTTGTGCAGCCCCTAGCACACCGCAGGGTCAAAGACTACACCGTTTCCCATGGGCCAATACCTTGCCATCCTTCACATGCATCCACTGTGTGCGTGCAACCACTGAAAATGTTTTCATCGTTGATTTTTTGGTGAAAAAGCCTGACAAACAGAAATTTCTCTTCCTGTTATCACCTGATGGACTGAAGTCATAGATAGACCATGCTTGTACAGATGAATTTCATAAAGGATCCCTTTAAATAGTTTGGAAGGTCAATCAATAGTGGTCTTTGTGCATAAACTTCATCTGTTCTACTTATACCCATCTAAAGAGCTAAGTATTAGTCTGAGCCAATTATTTTGACTTCCTATGGGGAGAAAGAGAAGCAATAGGAAAATAATCCCACCTTGTGACGGGGGGTGAAGAAGAAGGAAATGAATAATGGTCCTTCGCAGATGCCCTTCTTTTCCCCTCACTGTCCTGGGCAGAGCACAACAAGCTAACTCAGGCAAGATCTCCTACTTACACGTGGCTGCTGTCAGGGCAGATGATGTCTCGGAATCCCCAGGCAGGCAGTCAGGGCGAACAGGAGAAGGTAGATGTTTTATGCTGAATGTAGAAACCTCGCTGCAAAAATGTGGGCCTTCATATTACACTATTTCTAACAAGAATAGATGATATAGCAATGGGGAAAAACATGCTGCAGCAAGAATACACCTGGATTCAGAATGAGGCATTTGTCCTCCTATGATAGGCTGGCTTACGGGACCCCAACAGACAGAGACGTTTCTTGTTTTCCTGGCTCGTGACAATGTAAATTCTGAACCCAGCAGCTATATTCTGCACTACAGGTAGGGTTACTCCAGCACTTCATTCACACCAGTAAAACCCCAGAGTCATAAACAAAACATCAGCCTCAGCTGCTTGAAATGTATAGGGTCACCCAGCACTCGGGATAGGTTTGTCACTGCATGGTTCTGAAACTGCAGACTTGAGCCACAGGTCACGATCATGAATGACAAGCTGAGAAGAAGAGATACATACACATCAAACATTTCAGCCCCCAATTTAGACACCTGAAAGCAGGACAACATGCATACTTCTAACTATGCAATGCATGAAAGAAAAAGTCTACTGAAAATGAAGACAGAAACAAGCACACTAATTATTGTGTATTACTAATAATCACAGACTGAGACATTAGAAAGGCACATTGCCCTGAAGCGTAATTATTTCAGCTATCTGCTATTAATATTTACCAAATATTTTTAAATTCACTTCAGACATACTGTACACTCAGTTTCTGTACCTATTTTTGCTAGTCATAAAAAACACCCAATGCAATAAGTGGTGTTTTGTCACTATTGCAGTCAAAGTGTGGGGAGAGAAAAAAAAAAAAGAATTTAAAAAAAAAAAATCACATCTATCTATGAGCTTTCATTGTGGTGATCTGATGTGGACATTGGTAATCTGTTAACTACTACTCCACAGAAATCAACTAAGAAATGTAAGCTTTCTGTCAGTAAAGTAACATTTCACCATCCAGGGTCTGCATCTCCATGGGGATACACGTAGAGGTCTGCAATTCGAACACCCTCCCACCCTGCCGCACAATTTTAAAGAAAAACATGGAGGAGTGGAACAGCCCAGCTGGGGTTATGCCGACCTTCACTTCAACAGGCGAAATGTTTGTTAACTTCAGCCAGTCCAGTCTGGGTTCTTGTTCACGTATCCTGTGGCCACCAGAAGTTTTGCAAGAGGGGAATAGTTGGAAGACAAAGCAGAATGGTAAAACCTCATTGCCCCAGTTCAGTGGCCACTGGTGTTTCTCAACCGATTGCAAAAAAAGAAAAAAAAAAAGGGGGGGGGGGGGGGGGAAAAAAATGGTCTTAGCATACAA
>VYZW01024731.1:124854-141207 GCA_013401315.1 Balaeniceps rex | reverse complement strand
CATTTTGCTCAAAAGGGATCTTCCATCTGCTTAGGCCTTGCAAAGAGAGTTGTAGTTTTGCTTTAAAAGTGCTGAAAACCCCCTGACAAGTTTTTTGGTAACTCCTGGGTTTCCCGTTCAGGCATCGATTTCTCAAAAACAGGAGAATTTTTTATTTTAATAGGGAAAAAAGAACATAAGGAAAAGGGGTCTGCAGCAGTCTGTGTGGCTGTTGTTCTTACCTGTCATCTTTGTGTCTCATTTTAGCAGGGCAAGCATCTGCAATTTCTTCCTGATACCTAGAGAGCTGCTACAGAGCCTCATTTCCCAAACCAACTCTAAGGAGCTCTTCCCTAAGCCTCGCTGCAGCTCTTCTAGTTGCAAGTCTCTTTCTTCCCTGGTTCAAACCAATTCTGTAGGTTGGCTGAAGGCAATGCAAAACCAAATCCCATTGTTCTGGCATTGCGTCTCACTGGTGAGGAGGGAAAAAAATAGATGACTATCTTCAAGTCACTCCTTTCCTCCTACAGCCACACCACTGAGTCAATTCAAAACATAAATACTTAAACATTAACAGTGTTAGTAGAGGCATTTCCTAACTTTTGAGTCCTTTATTTCTAGGTGCACTCCATACCTACCCCTTCCTGGATTTTGGATGACTACGATGGAACTGAACTTGAACACAGCTGCTGCTTGATTTTTTTTCCCTTGCAGGACCTCTTTCTGTGTCAAGGAAAAATGCAAAATCCTTTTTACTTCTGCAGTGAAGCTAACAGGCTTCACCTGCTCTGGCTGTGTGGCCATTATGGGAGGTATCCAGAACCTGCCAAGCTGTTATGATGAAGGGAGTCTTTGGGGCTTTTAAGTTCCCATTGGGAGGTTCCAAAGAGATATTATTTTGTGGTTTATATTTACATCAGTGTGTCTTAAAGACAACAAAAAATTCTCTCTCTCCCTCCCCTAGATCATACCCACCTATCATTATCTATCTCCTCCAGATCATGTTTACCTACCTGAAAAAAACAATTAATTACTAATGACTACTTTGCTTATCCTCCAGACCACAGAAAAGATGGATGTGATCCACCAAGACAGACTTTTTTGCAGCCCAGTGAGGATGGAAACTGTTCCATTAGTAGCCAAACTAATTCCCTCCTTCACAAAAAATGGGAGATATCCTAGCCAACCTGTAAAAGTACTCCCAGAACATCCTGCTCCAGCAAGGGCTGGAAATCAGCAGTGAAAGACACTTGGTATGGAATGCAGTCCATAAAAATCCCTCCAACTGTCTTCTGCAAGGATCTTACCTAGCTGAATAGGAAGACTCCTGCACACCTTTGAAACGCTAACACACTTCAGCACCACCCAGAAACAGGCAGGTTTTGGCTGCCAGCCCCCTTCCAGTGCTCACTAGAGAGAAATCACAAAGCACAGTGGAACTTAACACTGCCTGGAAGAACACTGCCAGCAGCAAGCTTCCTGTGGATTGCAACTCCTCCCTTCCCAGTACCCCCAAACAATACAGATTAGGGAGGAGGGTGGTAGGGGATGCACAAGGAAAGCCTTCTGGGTTACAGCATTGATTTACCATGCATTACAGGGAGCAAATGATCCAGATTTCTGATAACATGGTAGCATAAGCATCACCTGGACGGCTTAAAAAAGGAATAAATCACAAGGCAAGATACTGCTTGACTCTTAGCATTCTTTCAAGAGTAATGAATGTTAGTGCTGTTTCAGCAATGCTTTATATTGGGCTCCTTCAGGATAGAAAAGAGAGAAAAAATTGAGGAGGCTGCTAGCGATTACATACATGCCCATTACCTTTTTATTGAAAAGAGGTGACTGGTTAAAAGAAACACAGGCTGCCTCAGGAAAGACTTTTCCAAAGTTGCTGATATTGGGGGGAGGGGGGGAGGACAGACAACTTTTTTTATTTCCTAAGGGTAGAGGGAGAATGAAAGAGTTCATCCCTCTCCTTCATCCCCATCACAGTCTTGGCTTACCATACACCTGGACTGAATCTGTTCCTTAAGGAAGACGCATCTAGAACAAGAGCCTCAGCATGGGGAGAAGGCAGACTGAAGGGCAGGAGGACAAAAAAAAAAGCAGAGGTGAGGATAAGTATCTCAGTCACTTGGCAAAGCTCATCTCTCTTTGTCATGAGCCATCTTCAGGTAGCCAGCTCTATTGTTTGCCCCTAGTGCTGCCTCCAACTCTGAGCTACAGAGGGTAAAAAGAAAAGAGTATTTGCTTGCATGGGTCTGTTATTTCCTGTTACCACACAGAAATACATATTTCCATCTCTGTCGCAGACAGAGGTGGAGCTCTTACCTCCTTTAAAATATCAATACAAACCATAATTGCTCCCTTTCAAGATTTGTTAAAGCAGGGAAAGAGGTCAAGGTTTGGTCAATAATAACATTCTCTTCTTAAATCAGCACCTTATATAGTTTCAGCTAGATAAGACCAGCTCTAAACCCAGGATCAACTATGGAAAACTAAAGGGGCTGGGGGGCTGACAGCACCCAGGGTTAACATACCGTAGAACTGAGTCTAAGCAGCTCTTACAAAAGAACCACAAAGGACCAACTTTATCACACCAAATTTCTCTGACCCTCTTTGCTGACTCAAATATCTTTCAGGACTTAAATGGATTCATCTGGAAAAGATTCCACCTACAAGCTCTTACTTCTCATTACCCTGGTATTAGCTAACACTAGCTCACCCCACCCTCTGCATTCAGACCATTTTCCCACACCGCTGCTTTGATGATATCCCTACTGTCGCAGCACCTCTTCACTCTACCAAATTAAATCCACCTCATCATTCCCAGACTTTACAAGTCCATCAAGACACCAAACCCCGCCTCCAAATCAGCTGATAGTATCAGCCTAATACCACTAGATATCATCAGTATCATTATTTTGAAACAGAACCTCTTCCAATATTTTCATACAATCTCATTATTCATATATCATCAATACGTCTCAGTAATACAACTCTTCATCCAGTTTCAGAGCACTTAAATTCCCCTTTCCCTGCTGAAAACCCCACCTAACAGTTGATTAATGCCATGTCTCTCTTCATGCTTCCCAACAATTGTCACTTAACTTGGATTGAAAGCTTTCTGTGGTGGGAACTTGTTTTCTTTGGGGGAGGGAGCGTGGATGTTCTCTACAGCTCCAACTGCACAGCAACAAGTACATGACAAATGGTGCTGGCAGACACAATAACACAGATCCACAGATTACAGTTACAAAACAAACTATTATTTAAAACAAAAGTACTTAAGTGCTCTTGTACTCCAGCTTAATGGTAGAGCTGAATCTACAGGAAAATATCCACTTTTCCAGAACTTTAAAGAGTGCTGAGATATGCCAAGTTATGAGAGTCAAAAACTCTGTGAGAAAATAGTAAGTAGAGCACCCAAAATGGAAAAAATGACCACATCTATCCTGAGAAACTAGGGAAGGAACAAAATTAATGCAATACACAGTGTATTTTTTCCACATGCTAGAACACAAACCCAAGTCCTTTCCATGTATACAGAGCAAGAGAATTTGTTGCCCTGCAGAAGCTGATACGTGTGAGCAGAGCTCTGTGCCCACACAGATCCCTTATGGCAGGCGTATGCAGTTCGAAAGGAGAGCTCGCAAGGCAACGTGAACGCTCCGCTCCCCTCGCTACCTCCCTCCCATACATGCCTGCCTCCCGGATGGCAAGCAGCCAAGAGACAGCTTGCCTGAGCACGCTTGATGGTACACAAAAGTCAAAGAGCCATAGTAAGTTACTGGCATCTGGGGGCAAGCCTTGCATTTTACTAGAGGGTACTCTGTGAATCCTGTCTTGAGAAAAGCCTGAAGGCACTCTTCAAAACACAGCCTTGATATATCCAAAGTTTTGCATGGGCAGATGGAAAGTCTTTTGTCTCTCCATCTGTAGGCTCAAGGCTTAGCAGATCAAATCTATGATCAATCACTACCTCTGTGCTCTCTACTGCCTACAGTGTCAAACGTTTTGTAACTACTTGTTTCAGTGGGAATACTGCTGGCTGCTTAAAATTTTAAGCAGATCAATTAAGGCTACATTAAAGCATATTTGGCAAGTACTTGAGTTACATGCAATAACAATTGCTCTATTCTGAAAAGCAATCAAGTAAAAATAGCATCTTCTTACTCATCTGCCCTGTTCTGTGTGCATCACAGTCATATGCTAGCTTTTGCTATTCAGAGACAAAAAGCAGGCACAGGAGATACCCATCCAACCTCTAACAATCCGTAGAAAACTTTCATGTGTCAAATACTGGCAAACATGCAAGCTCCATTTTATGTATTCATGCCATGGACTTAGCTGCACAATGCTAAAATGTAAGTCCATACAATCCACCTGCTACTCCCACCATAAAGTGCCACATTGTTGAAAAAGACAGACAGAAGATAGTCCATACAGCTGGAACATTAACAAACTCAGGTTGGACACAGTAGGGACCTTATAAAAAGGATCCAAATATCTTTTCAGTCATCTCAAGTATTCATGAAGGTCATGAAGATTTAACAGGTATTTCCAGGAAAGGAGCTCCTACAAGACCTTTGCACAGCAGCTCTCACTGGACCTGTTCCTGCCCAGTTCTTTGTCAAAAGAAAATCAAATTCCAACCACATCAAATTCTGCTTTCAGTCAGACTTCTATGCACCTCCAGATGCTGCATTTCAATACAGAGTAGTCAAACAACATCCCTAGGGCTTTTTGCTTGCCCTCATTCACAACCCACTTTAACTGGGTTGATCAGAGAAGAGACGTTCACATTGAGAACATTGAGATTTCATTCCAGATTGAGATGGCTGCTCACACTGACCAAACAAGCAAGAAGGATCGGCACTGCAAAGCCCTTCCCATATTTGCAGAAGCTTGTACTTCATCAGTAACTCTGAATATCCCTAGAAAACATGGGATTATTTCAAAGATTATGTCTGGCCTGAGCAGTTAGTACCACTTTAAATACTAAAAAACAAGATTAAAAACAGCTAGTAAAGATGACCTTAATCTATACCATAAAATTTAGGATTATTTTGACTACTTTATTTGGCAGAAAGTTTTTCCACAGTAATCAGTTTCTGTAACTCCTATGGATGGTCCCATCTGCCTCATCAATCAGTTTCTAGTTTTGAGAAACTGTCTGGCTTTTGCCTATAGGAATTACTTCTCCATACAGTCCTATCTCCAGCTAAGGTAAATCGGCACAGTTCCCCCAACCCATCACCTTGGACCAGCTAAAACTGCAAAGTTTCACATGAATACAACCTGCTGCTTATGTTGCCACCTAGTAAATACTGCTGGCAACCTACTGAGGAAGTAGCTTCAAGATTTTGCCCGCTCTGTTTCTCAAATCTGCCTATCTAATGGCCACTAAATCAGCAGCATTCACACAGAGCAAAGAAGCCCACCAAATCAGTCAGTACCTTTTCTACTTCAGTACAGATAATATGAATTTATCAGAAACCTCCTCCAAGACTGAGGTCTCAAAGTACTTAGCTGAAGTAATATTGGTGTCTAGCTATCTGCTTCTGTTGGTCAGCATCAAAAATCAGTATTAAGCTATTATAAATAGGCTGTCCCAAAAGCCAGGCCAGCGCTGAGCTGTGGTGTGCTTTGTAAACTGCTGCTACTGATGAGCTGTACCCGTAGGTCTGAGTTCAAAGCTCAGACAGACATAGCCAGCAAGGCTTGGCAGACACAGCAGCACACTGCTGTACCATCAGGTCCATCCAGAGAGTTGCTTGTCTTTCTAGCCTCTCTTTATCATTACTATTAATCATCTACCGGATTAATCAATTTAACAAAGATAAACTTCTTACAACATATGAATTTTACAATCAAGAGTTTGTCCAAGCAGTGGGATGTGCCCTCCAGCTAGGAGGTATCTTGAAGGGCAAGAGAAGAGACAGCTCTGCAGCAAGGAAGTGGGCATTGAACCAGGTCAAGATGGGCAGGGAGGACAGAGCAAAGGGAAGGTGTAGGAAGAGGATAGAGGCAGAAGGGGATAAAGCATTCAGAGAAGGGGTGTTCATTTTAGCTTGTAACTGTAAATTATTGGGCTTTTGTCTTTTTTACCCCTTTAGAATTATCATCAGCAAGACAAAATTTAAAGTAACTGCACTCCTAATGCAGCTATCTCTGAACATCTCTAGATAGGCAACGGGGTGATCATCCCATGGTACCAAGCCAATTACGACTACAAGCCATTCAGTCGCTCCAGAAACAATGAAATAGTGCCCAAAACTAAAGCCAAAGACAAACACAGAAAGAGAAAAAATCTGAGACAATCTACCACACTCCACGTACATCTTTTACACGCACCTCAGCCGTAAGAGGCAGCTGATGGTAGTGAGTCTTGTATAGCATCAGAAATATATCAAGAAACCAGAATGAGTAACTTAGGAGTTTCATCTGGAATCAAACTAAACTCATAATTTGGCTGAAGGCCATGCAAATCTTGAGTTTACAATGCAAATCTTGAGTTTACAGCAAGAAGAAAGACTCCCTAGTTGTCTACAGAACAGAAACGCTAAGCCCAGAATAAGAAGTCCTCTTCTTGTATGGGTTAGGTTTGCCTTTTAAGACCCTCATCCCACCAGGATATGTATGCACTTAAGTTTACTCAGTTAAGAAATTAACTTGTGAATTTTTGACAATTTTCCTACTGGAAACTACTTAGTTTATGTATGGCAATATCCACTTGCCATCCCTTATCTCACCGACTTTAGCAAACGCTGTAAACATGAAAGACAGCTTCTGTTACACCTGCTCTTCAGGAGACAGACTGCACATTATCACCATGCTAGATAGACCTTGGAGCCTCAGCAACGCAAGTTCTGCCTCTGTAACAGCAACAGGATTTCATGATAAAAAGCAGGCACAATGATTGGACAGCCAAATTATTTCCGAAGCATTTTCTCATTCCATTTTAATAAATGTACAGTTAGTACAAGCAGCTCTTGAACTCACACTGGCAACGGAGAGGCTCATTGAAAAAAGGACCAACTCAGTGAATAAGTAAGGCAAGTCTACCACAAATGCTGCATAGGTATTGAGGGAGAGGAGAATATTAGCAAAGAAGGGGACTAGTGAGCTATGCAATTAGCTCAGAGCAAAATGGAACTTAGTGAACAAAGTAATAAAGGTCAGTAACATGCACCATATGCATACAGGAACATAATTTGAGCAATGGATTGCAGTACAAAATAGTTAGTAATTTGTTTTGCACACTAATTTCATCCTCTGTTAATAAGAAGGCTTGTGCAAGCATCTACAAAGCTTCTCCTGAAAAGTGAAACAACTCCTCTGGATTTCAAGTTTGTGAGATGCACAGACTTGCAATCAAAGAGGGTGCTACAGGAGATAAGTATAAGTATGAAAAACAAAAAAATCAATGGGTAGATAGAGAGGAATAGACCTGAAATAACGTTCTCTCTGAAGGAAAAGTATCCACCATACATTGCAATTGTCAGTCACCATCTGACTTAGGCAAACTCCAGACTAGGTACCACTGTTGCCCTCTGAGGATTTCATAGTGAATATGGAGAGGAAGTAGATAGAAAAGATAAAGAACACACCTGGGTAAGAAACAAGTCTTCATTAGTCCCAGTACTCCTGGAAGAAACTTGTCTTGCAATCACTGCTTAGGAGATTAGCTAGTCACACTCCACCGCAAATTATATTTCTAAGAATGCCTCATCTCAAGTCCTAATAGCACTACTATTCAATTCTATAATGAGCCAGCATTACATCAGAAACGTTTCCGAAACACCAGTGAGCCTATCCAGCACACAAAGAACATCTCAGACACATACAGGTTAAGCCTTTATTACGGCATCAGAGGCACACTGTCCCAAACATGCATCACGGATCTCTGCCTTTGCCCCACTCATGAAAGCTGGTATCTGCTGAACATGAGGCACAGAAATGGCTGCAATTCAGCTGTGGATCCAGGCTTTATTTCTCATCCCATGAATGATGCACAAAGCCATCAAAATGCAAAGGAAAATATATTTATTCATTCTCACTAGCATAACTAGTTTGCAATCTGACAGTTGACTTCTGTTTTCAGCCCTGGCTTCCTCTCAACTGCCTAAAAGTTACCTCCTTTATCATTGTTCGGAGCTACCCCTTCCCTTGCACATTTAACTGAAGACCCTGGAAATGCCTTCTTTCCTTCCCCCAGTAAAATTCTTCACCTCCTACTGCTTACTCATACCACTGTATCCTACTCACTCTAGTACCCTTGCTGATTTGTGTAGTGACAAACCATTAGCTGAGAGCATGCAATTATTTTGCTAGAGGAAAATCCAGGAGAAAGCTTCTATTTACACACATTACAATTCTTCTTTCTTTATGTTTCTGAAACAGCATTATTAAAAGTCTCTTTCTTGCTTTTACTAGGTTATTTGCAGAGAAGCAAATCAACTCAACTAAAATCCGCTTCGGGGGGAAGCCACAAAAACAGGGCAGAGGAGAGCAAATGAGTGGGGGAATGGAGAGAAGTAATGATCTGAATGTTCAGCTGAAGAGTATGAGCTAGCAAGGTTCCATGTTATATAGAGACAGACAGGACTGCACTAAAGACAGGCTACAATACACCCCAAATGCCTTCCTCACGCCCTTTTCCTGTTCAGTCACATACTCCCTGCAAGCATATTAGATCCTGTAACTGAATGCAGAGTTCATTTCAGTCCCTCTGTCCACCTGTTTGCTTCATCCAGGAGCAGCACATATTAGGGTGAATTCTTGCTGTTCCAAGTAATGAACCTGCTCTTTAATGCTAAGTTTAGCTCATGCTGCACAGAGAACATGCAGCTACTGACAGCAACTCCCTCTCCCTCATCATTCTCTTTGTAGTCCTTCTGCCACAGGACACTTCTGGAGAGAGAAAGTATGCAAAGGTGAGGGAACATACAACCTACCCAAGGCAGAAGCCACTAAGGGTGAGATCTGTAAATCTGATCTGCTTCAGGCTCTCCTGAAGGTCTCTCAGACTGTATTTCACCTCATTTATGAAGGGCAGTACAGCAGTTTCCAACCCTACCTGCTGTGGGGAACTGGTATTTTCCCAGATGGCATTTCTACAGCTGCAGCCTAATGCAGGGCCCCTCCTTCCCTCCCAGTACCATTGACCTGACATAGCAGACAGTTCCTCTTACCGAACAGTATCAGTCCTTATATATTGGGAAAGAGAGAGTTACATATCTTATATACCATGACCCTGTCTGTTAACGTTTTTATAGCTCAGTGCCCAATTCCCCATCTCCTCTCTGTGTTTCTAGGTTGCCCTGGCCAAATTCTCCTCTCAGTTATTTGATGCAAATCTACCTGTTGTGGTGAGTGGAATTGTTCTGGATGCACAAAAGATGAGCTAGACTTTGTCATAAAAGTGAACAGGCTGGGTTAGACTAAAAGCCTAGCCCTTTATGCCACTGCTTAAGGAAACAGTGTGAGAGGGTGTACATGAATTGATCCTCCCTTGGCAGGCTAGGAATGACCCAAGGTTGAAAGCTGCACCTGGGAAACGTGTTATACGAAAAACCATTTTCTTTTTTTATTTTAAGCACAAAACCCTACAGCTTCATTGTTCTGCCTTGTGAACTAGTTCCTTTTACACCTTCTCCAACCATTCATCAATGACTAAGGATTCTCTCCATGGTCATCTCTTTTCCAAGCTAAAGAATCCAAATCTTTGTAACCTGCCCTCAGAGAACATACCACGTCTCTGACCAGCCGACTGCCCTTTCCCGTACTCTTTCCAGTCCTGTGCCTTTTTTGGGGCGTGGCAAGGAAAACTACAGGGAGTATTCAAAATGCAAGAGCAATATACAATGATACAGAAAGAAAGATGTTTCTTGCCTTGTTCTGAGCTCTCCCTCATAGTTCCCGAAACCCTATTTGCCATTTTGACCACCAACAACCAGACGGTTTCAGAAGACTTCAAAATTACTCCATTTTCTGACCATTTTCTCCACCTTTGCCTTTGGCACCTTCCAGAACTTCTCCCTCTACATTCTATGCATGCTTTGAGCAAATAATTGAGGGCTGAGTTGTTCAACTGTTAATCTGCAAGAGTAAATACCTGTATCCATTCAAAGGCAACAGCTTTCATGAGAAATAGCCCACAATAGGATTGCTCAGTCCCAACCTCTGAGTATGTCATGTGCACAGAAAAGGGAGTCCTTGCCTCAGAGATCATATAGTTTGGACAAAAAGAGAGATACCAGAGACAAGGCACAAGAGGGTAAAGCTGTCTCGGCCAGGACGGCAGAGAAAGTTGGCACCAGAACCAGACACAGTATCCCTAACAAACCCAGAAACTCAATACTTAGTGCACTGAGCAGTAGCCCTCCAACAGCTCTACTACCTCTGCAAACTAGCTGTAGCACTTTCAGAGTCCAATGGGCAAAACAAAAACTTACGGTGCTATCCAGACACCTACATCTGCAGTCACTAGCAAGCCTCCACAGATGATCTTTTGGACAGAAACCTCTCCATGGTTATCAGCTGAACAACCGGCACCAAACTGCAACTCTGACACCACCTGTTTACAGTGCCTCACTCTGAGCTTCTCACTGCTGCCCTCCTGCCATAACCCTTGTGACACAGCAATACTGGGAAGCACAAGATACTAGCTCTGAACAGCTTGCCCTGGCCTCATACACTGAGTTGTAACCTCCTCGGATGTTAACTGCCATGCTTGGACATCTCATGAAAATAAAAAAAAAAAAACAAAAAAAACACCTCTCAAGAAGAATTCAATTTTATAATTTCCATTTAAGCAGTAAACATGGGATCTTACAACATCACTACAGACTTTGTCAGTACTTCCCAGTAGTATGTTAGGAAATGCATCTAACGTTTAACTCTTGTCATTTGCTCACTTGCCTTCTCTTCTCGGTGGAGAAAGCACATGAACTTTCAAAGCACCATTCCTTCCCTTTGCCCATACATCACCACCACCTGACAAGTTTTATCCTTATGATGGGATTCAATTGCATTGAAACACCCAATTTATATTAATCAATGTCCTCCTGGAGGTTCTGAGTCTTCCAAGTATTTTAAACAATAAGGCCAAACACTCATGGAATTGTATCTAAATTGGTTGACCTGAAAGCACTTACGAGTTTCCAGGAATGCTCTTATCCTACAACCAAATTTCATCCAAGGGAAGTGCAGTGACACACCAAGTCTATACTGTATCTTGATTCCTGCCTAATATGGGTTCATTTCTAAAAGCAGGGAGGGGAAAATGACCACATAACCTGCAATCATATCCATTCCCCACTCAGTCTAAATACACCCAAAGAGACTTCAATGCAGTGACATTCTTAGTTGTCACAGCTTCATTTTGGGGTCTCCAATTCCCACAATGGAATGCACCTTCTGCACTTTAGCTCACAGTCTCCCTATATGATGCCTGAGGAGCATAGTGTACCTGTTCAGAATGAGAACTTGCAGTCCAAAACAGACTCCAGGCCTTAGATAGCTACATTATTCCTTTGGAGAGGGATCATTGACTATCTATCTTGCTAAAGACAAATGCAATGAACTGTGACTTTTTCAAATGCAGCAACCTAGACAGGAAAGCTCTAAGCAGTGGTTGAAAGCAGAGGAGCACACACTGCCACCAAGCTGTATGCACACGGGGCGGGGTGGGAGGGTGCTGGTAGCATGTCAAGAAGGGAAGCCCCATCTTCTGAAGTTGTGCTGTTGCTGAGCAAGAAAGAAGGGTATAGATGTTACAGCCCAAGAAGGCTGCCACATGAATGTGTATGGGAGAAGACCTATGTTCCCATCTGGAATCCCATAATTGCTGATATACTTTTGCAATAAATGGTCACTAAATAAATACAGAACTGGTATCAAAACCAAAGGCTGGAGTTCAGGTTTTCCTCTTCCCTGTTCTGTGTGCACCTCCACCACTAGTCTTATCCATCTCCTCTGCTATGATGCAATGTGACGGTTTCAACTGGAGAGGTAGACATGTATCTCAGCCCTGCTTCCAACTGGCAGCTCTTTCCGAGCGACATGTCTGAGTCCCTCAAGCTACAGAGTGGTTGGGAACTATTGAAGAAAACAAGAGCATTGATGGAAGCACAGGGTATTTTTGAATGACAGGGTTTGTTACTTCTTTGCTCCACAGGCAATTAAGTGTGCTGAAAACCCATCTATTAGATCAGATTCCCTGGAAACTTAGATGTGGAGACATCTAGTCTGAGCCTGAAGTGGGCGTAGGAATAAAACAAAGTTGAATAACTGAATGCTCGTCCAAAGAGTTGTACTTTTGGGCACACCCTGAAATAGCATGATCGGTACCTACGCTGAAACCTGCTTCGAAGCTGTCCTTCGGATGGTCCTGAATTTGCTTTAACATTCCTGGAAGAGTTGGCATAGCAAGTTTATGAGCTCACCGTATGTCACATCTCTGAGGAAACACATGGCAGCATTCGATATCCATTATGAGTTGGCTAGGCACTGAAGGCTTTCCACCCAGGTATATCACATTGCTGAAATTCAGAGGATCACTTTCATAGAAGTTGGTTACAGGCTGCAAATAACTTCAGTCTTGCAGCAGTTAACCTTGATGCCACGCCCCAGAATGCCCTAGCCTCCTTCAAGTCTCTAGTCCCCTTGAGGATTACTAAGGCGTAAGGCCAGAGTCATTGTCATTTTACATCAGCAAGACTCCACTTCGTAGTAAAAAATATTCTCCTGTAGGTAGATCCAGGGTTTCAATAGCATGAGCCCACTACAGAAGAGCAGAAGAGCCACAGGATGGTGGAAGTTTACTTAAACTTTCAGGAGGAGACCAGCAACAAACTTATGTATGTGCTTTCCAAAGCCTATACACAGCAGGAAAGGCATTAGACCAAACTTCATTAAACACTTACTATGAAAGAACTCCATGACATAATTAGCACTTTTTTGCTCAGGAATCTCAAAGACAACACAGGTCAGAGCTGCCAGGGATCTGACAGAACTGTGTGGGATTACCTGTATGCATACATTATCTGGTGGGTACTGCCAGTCTCTCACTTTCCTGTGCAATAAACACTGGGAGGGAAGAAATCACCATTTCTCTCTTCCCCTTTACCTCCGCTGCACAAGAGCAAAAAGAAAAAAAATTTTGAGAACACTGTTGCAGAGATCAAAAGCCTTTTTCTACTGGCTCTGACCTAGTTCTTTCATTCTTACTAGAGGGGGAAAAAACCCACTTAAAGGAACATTGTCAAAACTGTTAGGTCTAAAAATAGACTTACCTTGGCAATGCTCCCATATAGATGGGCTCATATTAAGGAGTGCAAACTCACTTTCCCCATACACCCACCAATCCTTTCATCAATCAGGAAGCACTGGCACTATGCAGCCCAAAGAACCTCCCGGTGCACATCATCTCTTTTGGGACACTCGGGTATGTATTATATATAAGTGGCAAGGAGCTGTAGTATCCTCCAAATTCCTATTTCATATTTGCAAATCCATTGCTGCCAGCTATCCCAGTAAAGAATTTGGGATATTTTCCTTAAGTAAACGGCTGGACGTTTGTTGCCATAACTAAACTCCAGCACTCCATGCTAAGACAGCATTAAAATAATCAAATTTGAGGAAGATTTCAACAGTTTGTCAGATAAAATTAAATCGGAATTTTTCAAAGATTTTCCACAAACTAGAAGTTACAAAATATTTTCACTTTGGCCACACAGAGCATTTCTGAAAGGAGAAACAAAGAGTCTCTGGGTTCATGGCCGAGGCTGACAAACGGGTGGTTTCCACAGAACAATAGCTGTGGCAGAGCTGGTGGGGCAGCGGATGTTGGCTCCAGCCAGGAACTCCCATGCTCCAGGATCCATGATTCCCTTGTGCCCCAGGGATTCTCCACTCCCTGCTAGTTGCATCCTAGAGCCAGCCACTTGCGAGTTCGCACAAGAAGCCAGTTGGCCCAGCCATCCAGAAGCCTTGCTACACTCTATAAAAAGGTCTGAAGACCCAGGAAGCCCATCCTAGCCAAGATCCCAGCCGACTACTGCAGAGACTGGAAGGCCAGACAACCTCAGCTTAACGCAGGTTTTCAGAGCTTTCCTTATTTCCAAGCTTCCAGAGCTGATGTACAGCAGGTCATGCTCTTGAGATCCCAAGCAGCAAACCAGTTTTTCCAATGAAAACAAACAAATCAAACAACTAGGAAAAAAAAACACGACTCTGTGTTTCCTGAGTCCAAGACATTTTGAGTTCAGCAAATTGGCATTTTTCTACAAAACTATCAATTTAGAAGATTCGACCGCAACTTTACTTTCAACTAGAGTAGGATCTGCACACTGCGGTGATCAGGGCCGTGAGGAACAAGTAACATCTCAGCTTCCCAAACAGAAGCTGTAATGCCATGTGTTACCTGCCAGAAATCCTACTTCATGAAAAGAACATGGCTCACACGCAGGCTCCAATATGGCAGAAGATGCATTAAGATAAAAGCATGCTTTTAAGCACAGTCACACAAAGAAACATAGTTCCAACAGAAAATGATGGTTAAGAAAAGGCCTTAAATGTGCATGCACTACATTCACACAAAGTAGTCATAGCTGCATGGCTGCTTGTGCTGAAGCAGTAGTCATCTTGCTGTGCTAGTGTGAGGGTAATAGAATTATGCAAAGGCAAGAAAGTTGAGGGAGAAAAACCCAAATTGGGAGGAAAGCAGAACGTACAGACAAGAAAGCCTGTTCTGAGAGACTACAGCAGGGATGCATCCTGGGGAAAGGAAATGGGAAGAAGGAGTTAAAGAAAAAAATCCTATCTCAGGAGAAGGGAAAGATGCTGCTTCCCAAAGCTTTAGCAGAGCTTTCCTTCATTAATATTTACAAAGCTTTTAGAGATTCTCAGATGGAAGGCACTGCAGATATGACAGGAATTATTACAGACCTGAAAAGATCTTGCAAACAGACTGAGGACTTCAAGTGAATAGAGGAGGATGACATTAGAAAGCACACTGAAATAGGGGTTGCTGCTGGCATATGAACCATCTGGTGCATGGCAGTCCATTTCATTTACTTACTTACCCACTACTGGGCACGCATGCCCAGTTCATGTTGCTAAGTTTTTGTCACCAAAGCAGCAATTCTTTTATTCAGGACCACTACCTTCCTTCTTTATATCATTAGACTCCTCAAAACTGCCATTCACTAAAGCAGCCTGTGCATAAGAAATCTTTTGACTCATGGAGAGGCTTATGGCTTAGGATGGACAACTTTGGATGTACACAGACACCTTTTGAGACACAGTGGTTTTGTTTACCTTTATTTGAGTTTGCCTAGGAGGCCAGTTTTCAGGGATGTTAAGCTGCCCACTGCCTTTAGTAAGCCCAAGTTTTTGCCGGACTATCATTTGCACTGCTCACTTGGGTACTCAGCAAAAGACAGCTTCAGCATGACTTCCAGCAATAAAGTAAGTGGTCTCTGATGGAACTGTAGATCTCATCGTATCTGAGAAACAGAGCTCAAGGCGGTCTCAAGAGGAGCACCCTTAAGAAACCAACACACCCCAAATTAAGCATAGGAGAAGGGCCAGATGACTGGTTTTCACACTACGGAGTTCTGAAACTTTACCAAGGGCACAGAAGAAAGCAAGATGGGACATAAAACCCATGATTCTCAATGCCTTGCTCTAAAGCGCTACAAAACCGAGTGAATTTTGGAAGCAGACAGCAGGAAAGAGGATTTGCCTTTTCGCATACACCTAGTCACATCTCTCCTCCAACTTCCCAAAAGCCCCATGGAAAGGGAACACACAGCCAACGTCAGGCTGCTGCAGGAGCCCAGCATCTATTGGAAGACCTCTGCAAAGCGTCCACCTTTCCAGCTCTTGGTAGGCACCTCAGTTACCTCCCCAGGAGCCGGCCACCTCACGAACGCCTCACAGCTCCCGGCTCCTCGGCCCTGGTGCTTCTGCATCGCCTGCGGGGGGAAGGAGGGGCCGAGCGCACCCCGGCGCCGACAGCTCTGCGCCCACGGCCGGCGGCTGCTTGAGCTTCGCGGGTATCACGGCCTCAGGCGGCAGCGAGGGACGGCGGCGCCCCGGCTCCTGCGGGAGACCAGCGGCGGGGCGGGGAGGACGCCCGGCGAGCTGAGCGGGGCCGCCGGGCCACTTCGGAGGGAGGCGGCGCAGGTCTCTCGTCCCTGCCGGGAGAGGCGGCTCCTGCGGGCCCGCCGGGAAGTTGCCGAACTGAAGCCTCCGGCTGCCGCAGGCTGCGCGGGCAGCCCCGGCTGCCTCCCCCGCCGCCGGTGGCCCCCGCGGCCCGACCCCACGCCACCTGGCCCGGGGGCAAGCGCGGCGCTGGGG
>VYZW01024731.1:107445-118782 GCA_013401315.1 Balaeniceps rex | reverse complement strand
TGTCCTATTAAACTGTCTTTATCTCAACCCACAAATTTTACTTTTTTTTCTTCCAATTCTCTCCCCCATCCCACTGGGCGGGGGGAATGAGCAAACGGCTGTGTGGTGTTTAGCTGCCTACTGGGTTAAACCACAGCACTCATAGAAAATGAAAGAACCATACCTAATAGAGGCTGTATATGTAAACAGAGCTAGAGAAACAGTCTACCATAGCAGGTCCAGAAACAGTCTACCATACCAGGTCCATGTGACCAGTTGGCAAACAGTTGGGTAACCTGTTTAAACAATCCTGACTTCTGCTATTATTTGCTGAACTGCAACTTGATGTGGGCTGGAACAATTCAATGCTCTCAGTAACCTGCAATAACAGAATCACAGAGTCATTTGGGCTGGAAGGCAGTTCTGGAGATCATCTAGCCCAACCCCCCGCTCAGAGCAGGGGCAACTAGAGCAGGTTGCTCAGAGTCATGTCCGGTCAGGTTTGAATATTGCCAGGGGTGGAGACTCCACAGCCCCTCTGGGCAACCTGCTCCAGTGTTTGATCATTCCTCACGGTTTCTTCTTCCATCTAAATGCAGTTTCCTGTATTTCAGTTTGTGGCCATTGCCTCCTTTCTTTTCACTGGGCACTGCTGAGAAGATTCTGGCTCCATCTTCTTTACTCCCCCTCATCGGGTATTTATACACATTGATGAGATACCCCCAAGCCTTTTCTTCTACAAGCTGAACAGGCCCAGCAATCTCAGCCTCTCCTTGTATGAGAGATACTCCAATCTCTCAATCATCTTCATGGCCCTTTGATGGACATACTGCAGTATCTCCATGTTCTCCAGCCCGTCCAGGTTCCACTGAATGGCAGCACAACCATCCAGTATATCAGCCACTCCTCCCAGTTTTGTATTATCAGCGCACATGCTGAGGGTGCACGCAGTCCCATCACCCTGGTAGGTCATTAATGAAGATGGCAGAACAGTATTGGCCCCGGTATCAACCCCTGGAGTATACCACTAGTGTCTGTCTTCCAAATGGACTTTGTGCTGCTGATCACCACCCTTTGAGCCCAGCCTTTCAGGCTAGCCAGGCACGATTTCCCCTGTGTAAATCCATTTTAACCATGGATTCCATCCTAACGGCATTCCCATCCTAAATATGGGAAATGGTTTCCAGAATTAGTTGCTCCATCACCTTCACAAGGGTTGAGGCGAGGCTGACTGGTCTGTAGTTCTCCACATCCTTCTTGCCCTTCTTGAAGATGGGAGTGACATTTGCTCTGTTCCACTCATCAAGAATCTTCCCAAAATACCATGAGCTTTCAAAGGTAATTGAGAATTGTCTTGCAATGATGTTGGCCAGGTCCCTCAGCACTTGCTGGGTGCAACCCATCAGGTCCTGTGGGTTTATATATGTCCAGGTTGTTTAAATGTTCCCTAACCCGATCCTCGTCCACCAAGGGTATGTCTTCCTTGCTCCAGACTTTTCCACTGCTCTCAGGGGCCTGAGATTCCTGAAGGCTGGTCTTACCAGTAAAGATGAAGTGAAGAAGGCATTGAATGGCTTTTTCCATTCCCTTTGTCGCTAGGGCCCCTGCCCCATTCAGCAGTGGGCCCACATTTTCCCTAGTCTTCCATTTTCTGCTGACATAACTGTAGCAGCTCTTCTTGTTGCCCTTCATGTCCTTCACCAGATACAGCTCCAGGTGGGCTTTGGCTTTCGTAACACCATCCCTGTGTGCTTGGGCAGCACTCTGTATTCCTCCTGGTTAAAACAATTTTCTTCTCCACTGTTTAGAGGATTCTGGACCTCTGGATCCTGGTTTGCTGTGGAGCTAAGTCAATTCTGCTTCTGTAAGGTCCTTACTTTGGCAATTCTATGCTGATTTTTACTGTCTGAGCATTCAGACCACTCCTGCTACACTCACACATTAGACATTGATTGGTGTGTGCACTGATGTTTGTATTGTGAGCCTCAGTCTGCTCAGATTTGGGTAACACACACGCATGCAGCTCTTCCTGATGGGCAGCTAGAAACATTTACACTTACGCAAAATAGATTTTGAATTCATATTGGTAGCTTTTGTTACAGGTGTAAATAACATCTGAGAAACAAAGTCTTAGATAGCATTATCATAGCTCTCTGGGTCTCCCCAGAGGGAAATACATGAACCTGTGCGGTGTGGGACAGGTGCATCTGTACAGAGCCCGCCTAGAACATGATCTTTGTGTCCACAGTAGGGCTGCTATATCCTGAGCACAGTGCATTTACAACCAGAATATTTAATTTGAACAATCACAGTGGCCCTATCACACTTGGGCAAAATTACTGGGCAAACAGAAAAACAGACATATCTGGGGAATTCCTGATGTACAGAAGCTCTGGCCATGGGGAATCTGGAGCACAGAGCTTGGGATTTGACCTTTACCAGGAGTAATGTTTGTCACTTACCTCAGTGCAAGTAGGATGAAGCTATAAGTAATAATCAATAGTGCATAGACTTCAGTGTAATAACATACATAGTGTGATGCTCTGAAGGTCAGAGCTAAAAAAATAACCTGTCTCTTTCTTTAAAAATCTTCTGTGTGCTGGATTTGGATGGAAGCGGTTGTGTTATTGCAGATAATAATAACTTAATAATGATCAGAGTTGATAATGTCTTAGCATGGTGACCTTTACCTGCTTATGAATGACTCAGAACAGTGTTGAAAAATTCAAGTGATTTGTGAGCATTTATTAAGCCAAATCAGATAATTGCATTTAACATCACAGATGGCTTGTATTTTCTAAAGTGCTTTTATTTCAGTGCAATAAGATGACTCAGAAACTCAGTGGGATATTATGACCCTGGTTTTTCATTGCCTTACACCTCATATAGTGAAAATTCCCAGTGCAGAGGAGGTGTAGGTCCAGTATTGAAGGATTTAATGCTGTTACTATGCAAACATTAACTGTTATCAGCAATGCAAAGCATCACAGCCCTATCCCCTATCTTTTCCTCATCGGTGTTATATTTTGAGATCATTCATGCAGCATTACTTTATGTTTTCCCTTTGTACTTTGCATGCTTTTGCTACCCAGAGAGACAAGGGAATTGATAGTGACCCAACAGAACATTAAATTGTCCCTGGCATCCAGGAAAGAACACCTATTCCACATTCCTAAAAGCCTTCCACTTATTTCTGAGCAGGTTGTTTTGTTTTGCATTTTAACAGAAAGGGAATTCCACATGTATTCCAAGCACAAGAATTCAGAGCACTGCTTCCATATGGGCAAACATAACGGCTGCTATTTCTTGGCAGAGGAGCAGCAGCATAGGTCTGCTTCCTCTTGGCAGGGAGCAGGAAGGGTTGGATTCATCTCACTGAACTTTTATCTATCAAAGCATCAAGCACTCAATAAGACTACATTTCCTAGAAGTCACCAAGGGGAGGAAAAGCAGCATTCATTGAAGGTGCTCATCATCCTCTCTCCTGACAGCAGCACAGATGACCAGTGAGCTTAAACATGTAACTCATAGAGGACTAGTTTACAAAGAGAAATCCTACTCTTACTACCTACTTGCTCTATTTTCATTTGTCCTTGCTCACAAACAGCAAGTGGGCACCTACCTCTCAGGAGCTTCAGCCTTAAAACTAGGATTATTTCCTAGGAAGCTTTTTTTGCCACAATGTGGAACTCGACAGAGCTTAAGAGACAGTGAAAACTACTGCTATTTGCAACAGCATCACAAAACTATAGTATTTCTGCAATGAGGCACTGTCGTATGCCAGGAAACAGCACTCCAGAAAGAGCATTACCCATTATCTGACATATATCTCTGCTGGAGTTATGACAAAGAACCGATAGTTTTTCTCTCTGACATTTTCAGTACCACACAATGATCTCCAGTACAGGCTAGCAACAGAGCTTACAGCCTAGTACAGACCTCTACCATGTAAGCTAAGGGACTAGAAGCACTGACAGGAGGCAAGATAGTAAATTACAAATAAACAACGGAATATAAGCATGCACAGGTTTTATCTATGCATATGCATAGCTCGAGCTGCTGGTGCAGTGGGGATACATCAGCTGGAATGACAAGTAATTAACAGCTCTGTCCAGCCACTCTGCTAATCTAATCACTCAGCACTGATAATCAAATCACTCCAGTAGCTGGAGTGGTGTTTCCCTGAATGCCCACACTCCCTAAAACTAAGCTAAGCACAAATGAAGTCATTCAGATGTATTAACTTAAACTAGTGATTGCAAATGAAGACAAGCTTTGGGAGTGCCAAGTCCTCAATTCCTACTTTCTCACACCCACAAGCAGCATTCCAGGAAAGGGAACAGCATTATTTTGGATTAGGTTGGGGTAGAAGCAAGGAGAAGGTCTGACTGCTATATCTAGCATGGTTCAGTTGACCCACAGCTCAGGAAAACAGAAATCTCTGTTCACACTGGCTGAAGTGGCTACGCATGGGTCTTGCTGTCAAGACCAAGGGTAGGTAACAGACTGCTGAGGTAGTTAAATAACCCAAATAATGCCCTGTGATACTTGTTTGTCCTAGCAGAAGACCAGTTTGGGGAACAGCACATAGCTACACACCCAGCTTAGGCACTACCACTGCATGGGCAGGAATAGGGATGTGAGAAGTGTTGGTTTCTGGGGGAAGTGCACCTTTCCCACTGTCACCCAACAGCAGAAGCAACAAGCCCAGCTCACCGAGGCTCTTCTGAGCTGTCACTCCAGTTCTCTGGCCCCATTTCATGCTTCCCTGTGGCCAAAGCAGCCTGCTGTCTCTCTCTCTGTCCCCATGGTTATGTGGAAGTGAACACGGTCTGTTTGGGGACAGGGGGAGGAGGTTTCTCCAGTCCAGAATTGATAGTCAGATGGAGGAATGTTAGTGAGAGAAGAACATGAAATTATTCCATTTCCATCTGTGTGACCGTAAAACCTACCACAATCCCTTGACATTTTGCTTCCCTAACCTAGCATTTTATGGTAACCCCAAAACCCCACTCCATTGCAAAGTTGGATTTTGCCACCCCACAGATAAGCAGAAAATATGTTGTAAGTTATTTTGTTCTCATCTTTGCAAGTGGCTTTGCCTGAGCTGCTGAGAAGCCTTGGGGAAAAGAAGAGGGAAAAAGAAGGAAATTTTAGAAGACAGCAGTGCCAGAGGGCATTGTAGGCTCAGTACGTTACTTAAGCGCCCTTGCAGACATTGTGGTGCTGTACCAAACTGGGTGAAGGCATCCCCAAGTGCCCTGCTCTGACGCATTTCAATGGAGAAGCTGTGAAACGTGCAGTAAGCACAGAAATGCAAGTGGTGTTTGTGACTCTGGTGCGTAGATGTTCCAGCATCAATTCAGCTGTCTAAACACAAGTGTCTAGTGACCTTTGAGATTCTTTCAGTGACATCTCTGACAGTCCTTGTGGTGGACTTTTCCATCATAGTCTGGCTTCCTACCGACTAGCAGGAGCTGGTGTGACTGTCCTCTTGGGCTCTGGGACAGAGACTACACCCAGCAGTTGTGTGCTTACTGTTTGTTGTCCCAGCTGCATGGAAATGGCTGCCAGGAATAACAGAGACCAGGGAACAGCTCAGCCCTCTCCTCCTCAGCCCCATGTGGAAGGTGCTGGTAGCCTTCAGCCTTGTCAGCCAGCACTCCACTCCGCATGCATCGCAGAGTAGCTGGAGGCCACGCTCATCCCCAGCACCGGGGCAGTTGCAATGCCTTCGGTGTGGTCATTCACCAGGAAAACCTGCTGGAGGTCACGGTGCACATAGGCGCAGTCCTGAGCCACGCTCAGCCCCAATGAATATGTTCTGAGCGCAGGTGTGCAAACCAGGAATGAACTGCAGTCAGCCATGGGGATGCTGTTGGTTCAACCCACGCGACTCAAGGATCTGTAGCCTGGGCTGGTGTGACTGGCGTGACTACTGAGGGCAGTAAGCAACTGAGCTCTGAGCCTAATGGCTTTCATAGCATTATTTCTCCAAGATAATAGGCAAAAGTATTCTTTTACTGTGTGTCTTACCTGTAAGAAATCTGTGCTTTCTCCTAAGATTCTTACTGTAGGTTATTTTTAAGAATGTAAGTTGTAATGAGTTCATTATTTTTAACACAGAGGAAGAAAAACAAAGCACAATGTTTTAGTTATGTTTTTATTTTTCCACTTTATTCCCTCTTTCTACTAGTTTGAACACATCTGTTTTGTAAGCTTATAGCATCAGAAATCTGAGTTGTTATGTGACAGAACTACAGATTCCCAATATGACTTTTTCACCCTTTTCCCAAACAACAACAAAAGCAAAGATTTTGTAATACACAACAGCCTTGTAAGGGTTTTAATGCTTCTCCTTTTTCCTCTCTACTGCTCCAAAAGATCTTGTCAAAGAGTTTTCTTTTAATTGAGTCTGGAAACCATCCACTTTTAATGAGAACTTACCGACACCTAATTGCCATCTGCCTCCTTCAGTTTCTCTCATAAGACTGCTTCATTTTTCCTTTGTGCTCTGAACTGCTCCTCCGTTGCTGCTGCTGTTTGTACTCCGAGTGAATTCTCAAGTCTTCTTAGCTTAAGTTTTAAGTCCTTTGTTCTGTATTTCACCTCTGCCTATTCCTGAACTACACTAAAAAGGCTTTAGAGCTAAATACTTATTAGCTGCAGAATGTAGATGCAAGCTTCCTACCACAACACGGGTGATGTTTGCTGGTGTACGTGTTTTACAACAGTGTCTTTTCTTATCTGATGACACCGTATCAGAAAGGCGAAGTGGTACACAGCAATACAGTGTGAGAAAAGTACTGCAAATCTCACAAACATGGTAAGACTCTATATCTTCTGCAAAATGAAATCTACCCTTTTGCTGAGAGCCTGTGTGAGGACGTGCCTTTAATAAGGCCTCCAAACGAGCTATCAATACTGCTTTGTGGTGGCCTTCTGCCCCGTGGTGAGTTCACCCCATGTCAGAAGCAAGAAATCTTTCACTGACTGAGGGCTGAATAGGTCTTTCAAAACTGTTTGGCAAGCCACATCTTAACATGCTCTTGCTTTTATGCCATAAAAGGGTTTATAGAAAGTCTCCAGTGAAGATTTTCCCACTTTCCTTCAGTTAATAATTTCTTTCAAAATTCTGCTGATGTTTTCAGGTTCTCTGGTTTGCCTGAAGGTAAGCTTCCAGTGATGCCCCTCCATCCTGCTTTTCTCCCTTAACAAGAAGTTCAAATCCGAAGATGGTGAATTGTGATCCTTGGTCAGATATTGATTCTCTGAGATTTTCTGCCTGGCTGAAAATAGTAGAGAAAAAAGTCAGCTGTAGTAGCAGGTACAACTTGTGGTATTTCTGGGCATTTCCTACCAGGAGGAGAGCAAAGCAGCAGTTAAACGGTGCATCAGCTCATGGGCCCGTCGTGTCAACCGTGCTGTGCTGAACCATGTAAATTAGGCTGGAAGGGCAACGTATTGGTCATTGTTATCATCTGTAAGTAATTAAATATTTCATATTAATTCAAACTAGAGCATCCAACATACATGCCACTGTCAGGTTTTTCTTCTGAAAATGAGTTGAAGTTTAGCATGAGCCAATTGTATATATTTTGCCTATCATTTTAATGGAATAACAAGATGGTGAGTAACTTACACTGCACAACTGCATTTGGGGAAAATTCATTTGCAATCTCAAATTAAGGTGCTTAGGATTGTTAGGCCATCTTGTTGCCAGAAAGCCACTTAACTTTTGTTGAGTCAGATGTGATGAGGAATCTCTTTCAAATAATTGCACTAACCATTCCAGTACTCCCTACAATTACTTGTCATTGTGCAGATGCCTAGTGAAGGTAAAGACTGGTGAAACATCTGTTCTGTGTTCAGTTCCTGATCTGCTTTTTATGTCAGCAAAGATCTGAATTTATGCCTGTAAATTCAAGTTATCTCACTGACCATTAGGCATTTTATATCTCTGTTCATTTGAATCCTTCTGTTGTTCACAGAACAAAATAATCTGTATGCTGTTTGCGTCTATGGCTTGAAGGGTAGTTTCTCTATTTTTATGTACAAGAGTCTTTCAACAGCAATATACTCTCTCTTGGTTTTATTAAGTGTTCTTGCCTCAAATATAGTGGCCTTACTATTATCCCAAAGGGCTTAAGTAAGCAGAGCTCTGACTTCATAGTCTGAGGCATCAAGAATCAGAGCTGCCATAGCACAAGATGAAATAAGGTAGAAGTTGTGCTACTTATGATCCAGGATTTCACTGTTTCTGCAGGTTTCTGCAATGTCTGTGGGCTTGAGATTCTCTGAAGTGGTGCTGATCTACACCTCAAGCAGAGATAAGGATAAAGTTTCTTTAACAATATGCAACAAATAAGCCTATGAAATAAACAATATGCCTGTCATTTTTCTGGCAGTTCTAAACTTTGATACCTGCAAGCTATTTCTTTGTAATTAGATTCTTGTCCTGCTGGAAAAATTATATTCCTAAGAAAAGATTACTTTCTCCATCTGAAGTGTCATCTGGCAAAGTTCAGCTTCTGTCCTACTGAGTTGATGTGGTATATGATGATCTGTGCCTCTACTGCTTGTGCTTCTGTGTTCTTTTTGAATAAAGTAAAGTAATAAATAAAGTAAAATAAAAATCATCCAAGCAATACTGGATTTTGGACTAGTTATTGAAAAACATGGACACCATTTCTGAGAAGCATTCAAACAATTGTCCAAAAAGGCTGTGCAGTTAGTTAGATTCAAAATCTGGTCTGTGGACAAAGAGGAAACACACCTTATATGTAAAGTCAAGAATTTATTGTTTTTACAACTGAAATCTTAATAGAATCATCCAAGAATCACTATCAGCCCAGATTTAAGTATTGCAGGAAAAGAAAGAAAGAATAATAAAAAATGAATATTTTATACAGAAAGGAAGTGTCAATAATAATAATGCAGTTAAAATTGTTATATACACATTTTCCCATTAAATTGTTATATACACATTGTTATTTACACATAAAATTGTTATATACCCATATACACCCCTTTTCTTGGTGTTATGCTTACCCTTCCACTGTCCCTCTGGGTCCCCAGATCCTTGGATTCAGTCTGGTGCTTGTGGCGGTGTTATGATGAAGCATCAGCATCTGGAGTCCTTTGCCAGGAGTATGATGTTGATGGATTTTTCTTCTTCACTCTAGGATCTCCTAGGTCATTATCATTATATGTTTTCTAACACATTTTTATATCTTGCTCTTTCTTCATTGGTCTGCAAGTCCATGTTACATCCAAATTTACTATATGTGGTATGTTTTACATATGTTAGATACTTGTTCTTTTTTGTCCCTGTTACCCCCAAAACTGTTTTTATCCAGCTCATGGTCTGCATTTCTTTCAGTGATGGTGGGCAAGCTGTTACAGCCCCTGGAGTCTCTAGTTCCAGCCTCTGCCCTATCCCTTATCATCCCCTGCCTGTATCCACAGCATCCTGTATCCCCACTTCTCAAGTCTTCTGCTGTCATACCAGGCCTGTATTTCTTTGTACTACATCTTTAGGTTGGAAACATAAATATCTTGTTCTACACAGAATAACTACTTGTTATGACTGTCTGTACAAAACTATTGCTGTACCACAGAGATAAGCAAAAGTAAAACAAATAAGGCGTAGCCACCTGGTCAGAAGAACAACTGCCATTGCAGCTAAACCAGGTGCTAACAAAGCTCCAGGCAGGGCAAGGCAAGCTCTGACAGAGCCAGTCTGACAAGCCATTGTCCTGAATGACAATACTGCATTACTGCCCTACAGAGTTGCAAAGCTCCGTCCTTGGAGGTTTTCAAGACCCAACAAGGTCCTGAACAACCCAGTCTGAATTCAGTGTTGACCCTGCTTTGAGCAGGAAGTTGGGAGTAGAAACCCCCAAGGTCCCTTCCAGGCCACATGGTTCTGTGAGTCTGTACTGATGCAAACTCATATAGACATATTTAAAATTTAAAAGTTTACCCCCGTAATAAATGTGGGAGGGGTCTGTTATGCCTAGGCAACATATCTTGGTGTTACTCGTTCAATCTGGAGTATATTTTTGTATCATGGAGTTTCACAAATACCCCTCCTAGCCCTGCTAGCTCTACAGACTTGAACCCTGTTGGTCACAAAGGCCTCATCCGGTGCTCTATGACTTTCTTGTTATTGCAGATCATATTTTGTCATTTGCAAGGTTCAATTTCTCCTAAAACATTACACAAGTTTCTGTGATATATCATCTCTTGCTGTAAATGATAGCTGAAGTAACTTCTGTTACGTGGGATCAGACTAAGCTGAATTTTAACTTTGTGAACAAATCCTTCGGCAGAATTTCCTTCATCAGTGACTCTCATAATAAATTAATGGACTCTGCACTGCATTAACATCTGATGGTAATGAAGCCTGGTTCCCATTACGCATTTGCACATTATTTGTGGCGGTACTGGACCTGTGTGCTTTTCTGGCAGAGAATTCAGCAGGTACATAAATCGTACCTATAGTCACATCTACATGCAAACAAGCACTCTCAGGAATTTAATCTTCAGGTAACAACCTACACATAAGCTGGACAAGTCTTCTTACATTGCAAGTAAACAGTCTTATGTTATGGAAAGTAAAAAATCTGCATCCAATGTTAATTAAATAGACTTCTTGTCTCCCTGATGACACAACAGGAACACTGGCAGTCAATGGTGTTGTGTTTTCATTGTATTTGAGGTTGCTTCTGTCCAAATGCCAAACAGTAACCGCAAGCACTTCAGGGAACTATCACTTGGGTAATGCACACTGATGCGTGTCACCCAAACATGTCACCACTGTCTTTTTGCAGTGTTCCCATCAAACTTACCTCACAAGAACGTGAAGTCATATAAAGAGGATTTTGTGGGACGCCAGCAGCACCCTGCTGTGCCTCTGCCTTTCCCAAAGCTTGGGGGTTGGGTCTGCAGTACTGTGATTTTCTCTTGTCCATACTTTAAGCCATGTTTGTACTGCTCCTACAGCTTGAACAGCATGAGCTGTGCATCATCTGCTCACTTACTTCTGCTGTCGCCAGCTCGGTCTGACTGGCAATGACTCTATCCTTCTTTAATGTCAGATCTTGTTCAAGAGCATGAGCTCTCTGCAGCAAGGTTTAGATGTTCTTCTACACGCAGGTCTTTCAGCATTTCATCTGCCAGGTTTACAAACTCACCTGTGACCACCACTTGCCATGAAGCAGCAATGCACAAGGCAGCAGGTTCTCTAACAGCAGCAACGCAGTATCACATTTATCATGAGCAAAAGGGCTTGGAGCCTCTTTCCTGCATTCCAGCTTAGTGCGTAAGCAGAATGGGTCTGGAAAGCACTTCCTA